>WTXG01000472.1:0-20358 GCA_022496185.1 Multifurca ochricompacta | reverse complement strand
CTGGAGGGGCAAATGCAAGCCAAAGTTGTCTTGTGTGCAGAGTCAGGTTTGGCAGGGACAGTGTCAGAGATCCTATGGGTGTCAAGCACAGGGACAGGGGTACTGGCCAAGGCATAAGCCAAGGCAATAAAGAAGGGTGATGTACATCCAACAGTATAGCAGCAGAACTACCATCAGGTTAGGTGTAAATGGTGGCAAGGGAGGTTGGTCCTGTGAGCAACAGGTCACAGGCATCAGGGTAAGGTCCTGGGCACACAGGCCACAGGCATCAAGAAGGTCCCAAGGCAGCATACCAAGGGCATCAGGGATCAGGGGCCAAAGAGGGCAGGAGACAGTGGTTTAGTGAAGGGGAAAGGTCAAGGGTGGTGTAAGGGAGCCAGCTCAGTGTGAGGAAGGGAAAAGAGTGGGGTTGTAACAGATGTTGACATGGGACGTGTCTGGAGATGCTTCAGGCATCTAAGGTTCGCTTCAGCTGTAGATTAGATTAGATTAGATTTTGGAGTATCGGACTTTTTATGTTATCTTTATTACACTTCTTTCTTGTTACGTCCGGTGTGAGACGTTCTGCACGACTTGTGCGACAGCTTTGTACGTGGGTTCAGATAAGAGGTCAATAAGGCCTCTTGGAGTTAGAATGGATGAGTCAAAGTCAATGGGGCTGTTCCCGAGTGACGATGTTAAGCGGAAGGTGCCAAAAGCACTGAGACGATCGAGTCAGAGGTTCCAAGGGGAAGTCCCGAAGACAAACACCGATGTATTCAATAAGTCGAGTCTGAGGTCTACAGTGTAGCTACAGCGGACTTATATACGTAATCGAGTGGGCGTCTAAAGATAAGATAGCTCAGAGTCATGTGGGCCCGAATATACGAAAGCGGAGGGCATAAAGCCGTGCTTCTGATAGGGAATTAAGTAAGTGTCCGGTCTTAGAGATAAGGGATAAGAGATAAGCAGATAACCGGCCAAACATAAGTACAGTGATATAAACAACGGCAAAGGCGGTCACGGGGAAGGACGCAGGGCACGTGAAGGATCCCACGATGGAGACGTGATCTGGTAGTGGAGAGTAGGTGGCAAGGAGGGGTCGTCGTTGGGTAAAAAGAAGAAGACAGGGAGGGACGGGGTTCGTAACATCACCCCCTCTTCTGGTTCTAGCAGACCCGGCTAGAAACAACTCGTACCGTCATCATCCTGCACCAGCTCCAAGTAGTCGTCAGCTACATTACGATCGTCCATCTGATATGTCTCCATCTCCTGCGGGCATGCATGAGTGCGAAGAAAGCCATACGGGCCGCGCTGACCACATGTACGGCACAAGTCGTAGACGGGGCAATCGATCTCCTTATGCCCGGCGTTGTGACGAAGGCACTTGCCGCACCAGCCCGACGGGTTGTTGATCGTCAGGGCCACCCCTACGCGTCGGAAGATGCAGTGCCAGCTCCAGTGAAGATTGCTCCGGCAGTGTCGACACCACTTGCGATTGAGAGGGCAGTTCCAGCTGATGTGATACTTGCTGTCACATCACCAGCAGGTTTCCCCGCGTGGATTTTCATGCAATTGTGGCATCTCGAGCCGACTTGGCAGCAGCGTTGGGGCAGCCCCCAGTGTCCGAGGAGGGAGAGGTCGTGCATAGGTGTCGGCGTACCTTTCAGCGATTGTCTGATACGCGTCTCCCGCCTCCAACCTCTTCCTAATTTCAACAATCTCCTGTTCCAACTGGAACATCCCATTCGTCAGCCTCGCCATCATCTTCGCGTGCTCCTTATACTGTTGGTTTAGTGTCCTCCTCAAAGTAATACTCTTCCTCAGCCTCATAACCTCTGCCTTCAAACGCGGCAGCCTCATGTCGTTCAGCACCTCGTCGATCGCGAAGGCGCGACAGTCCTCCGCGGCAAGATGACCTAGTTGCTCATCGGTCAGCGTGTGATGGAGTCGACCCGTATACCTTTCCTCCAGGTAGACGGGGGCTCCATAGACCAGCCCGTCCTTCTTCATACACCCCGCCACATCCATCCCACCATTGGTGTAGTAGATGTACTTGGTGATCGCTGTGGATCCATCGGCCATTGTAATTTTGAGGGGGAAGTACATCGATGAGTTGGGGTTGTTGGGGATGAACGGGAACTCGGGGGCTTCGTCGTCGATTTCTCCGTTGAGCAGGTCGTTGGGGTGGGGGTCTTCGCAATGGGTGAAATCGTCGTTTGGGTTCGGGGACTGGTTTTTGACGCGGGCTTCTGTGGTTTCATAGTCGATAGGGGAGGAGGGGTGTGTGGAAGGATGGGCAGAGGGGAAATTCTCGACAACTACGTTGGTGGCGGTGAAGGCGTCGACGGCGGCATTGGCAGCGATGAAAGACATAATGGATTGTTCTGTGGTAGTAGTTTGCTGGGGTAGCATATACTGGGGGATTTGAGAGAGTCCGGGGCCGTTCTTTTAACTGTTCTTGGGCGCCTCTGGGTGTCGGGTGTGAAACTCCGCGATAAGGGTCGGGGCAGAGATATCTCCAGCTGGTTCCCATGAGTTGTCAGAGGCTGGGAATCCCTTCCACTTGATTAGGTAGTACAATTTGCGCCCTCAGCCTTGTCGCTTCGAATCTAGAACACGTTCCACTTCCCACTCTTCTTCCCCATTGATAAGGTCAGGTGGGGGTCTCGAGAAGTTCTCTCCATGCAGGGTCGTTTCCTTATATGGTGTGAGCAGTTTGGCATGGAAGACTGGATGAATGCGCCAGGTAGGGGGAAGTTCAAGTTCGTATGACACGTCTGACAGCTTCCTTGTTATCTTGAAAGGTCCGTGACGTCGGGGCGCTAACTTGGCTGTCGGGTGTGACGTGTGAATATTCTTCCCTTCCAACCATACCATGTCATTGGTCCGATAAGGCATAAACCTTGTAGGCTTCTCGGCTAGGGCCTTTTGCGCCTTCAACAGGTTCTCATTGGCCGATTTCCGAATCTCCTCCCATTGGTTGATACGCTGTGTGGCTGAAGGGACGTTCGTCGGCTTTCCGGTCCATGTGGCTCGAGGCGTCCATCCCATGATAAGTGAGAATGGGGAGTGTTTCGTGGTACCATTGGGCCAGGAGTTGTGTGCAAATTCTGCTGTCGCGAGCCAGTCCGCCCAGTTGTCCTGTCGTCCGTTGCACCAAAATCGAAGATACTGTTCCAGCCATTGATTTGTTCTTTCTGACTGTCCATCCGTCTGTGGGTGATATGCCGTGGAGATATTTTGTGCGATGTTCAGTGTCCTGCAGAGTGCCCTGGCAAACGCGGACGTGAAGCGTGGGTCTCGGTCTGAGATGATTTTTCAGGGAGACTGTAGTGTCTGTAGACATGATCTAGATACAGCTTGGCCACTCCTTCTGCTGTAATGGACTCATTGCAGGGTATGAACAGCGCGGCTTTTGAACAATCGTGGTCAGTGATGGTCAGGATTGAATCGAAACCTCTAGAGGTGGGGAGTTTGACAATGAAATCCATGGCTATGGTCTGGAATGGTTGTGAAGTCGTTGGTGTGATTGGGAGTAATGCCGGCGGGTGTGGGTGTGTATTTACTTTGTTGGCCTGGCAATCCGCACATCCTTTCACATATTCTTCCACATCCTTTTTCATGTTCGGCCACCAGTAGTCTCGTTTGGCGAGGGCGTAGGTGTTGGCGATGCCGGGGTGTCCGGAAGAGGGAAGATCGTGGTGAAAATGGATCACCCCCCTCTTAATGTTGTCGCCACCGGTGACAACAAGTCGATCCCCATCCTTCCACCAAAGGCCGTCAATTTTCTTTAGATTATGTGCCTCTGCCCATGTTTCGCACAACTGTTGATTCATATTTTGCGATACTTGGGCCCACAGATCCATGTCATGAAGACTGACAATGGCCGTCCTTGTAAAAACCTCTTCCGGGAGTACTGTTACATCATTGTTGTCTTCTGCACCGGTATTTAAATCAGGTCGTCGTGATAGGGCATCCGCACGGGCGTTACGACTTCCAGCAATGTGCTTCAACTCGAAGTTGTACTCCTCGAGCTCCAAGACTTCACGAGCGACTCGCCGGCTTATTTTATGGGTTCCTTCCAATATAATAGATTGGAGTGATCGGTGTGAATGATGGTCTTGTGAGGGGTTCCTGCTAGGTATGGTCGCCAGTGTCGTAACGCTTTTACTATGGCCAGCAACTCTCTATCCCAAATGTCATAATTTCGTTCCGCAGATGAGAACATCTCCGAGTAAAAGGCTACCGGGTGGAGAAGTCCCATCGCGTCTCGTTGGTTTAATATGGCACCATTTGCGAAGTGAGAGGCGTCAACTTCAAGTTCAAAAGGTTTCTGCAGATCTGGTTGTAAGAGAACTGGTTCCGTGCCGATGATATCATGGATCCGTTCGAAGGCCATTTGATGTTCCTCTGTCCAATGCCAAGGGACGTCTTTCTTCAGCAATCCATTTAATGGTTGGGCGATCCCTGAGAATCCTCGGACGAAGCGTCAATAGAAGTTACAGAAACCAATAAATGACTGCACGTCCTTGACACATGCAGCACTGGCCATTCCCGAATTCCTTGTACCTTTACGGGGTCCATCCATACTTGTCCTCCCTCCAGGATAACTCCTAGATACTCTACACTCGATTGTTCGAATGAACACTTGGCAGGTTTGAGGTATAAGTCGTGTTCTTGCAGGATATCCAACACCTGATGTACTCGTTTCCGATGGTGGGCTAGGTCATTCTTGGTGGCAACCAGTATGTTGTCCATATAAACTACTACTTCGCCAGTAAGAATGAGATCGCGGAATATGTGGTTCATCATGGACTGAAACGTTGCCGGTGAATTCGTAAGGCCGAAGAACATGACATTTGGCTCGAACAACCCTTGATTTGTCTTGAACGCCGCTTTACATTGGTCGCCCTCTCTGATCCTAATATTGTTGTAGCCCCATCGTACGTCCATTTTCGAGAAGAGGGATTTGTCCCTCATGGTGTCGATGAGTTCAGAAATCAGTGGTAGAGGGTAGGCATTCTTCACAGTGTACACATTGATCTTGCGGTAGTCCTGGACAGGTCGCAGCTTGCCATCCTTCTTTTTGATGAAGAAGAAGGGCGAGGCATACTGCGACTTGGATGGGCGAATGTATCCTTTGGCTAGGTGTTCCTCCAGGAATTCCGTAAGTGCGGCTTGTTCGGACTGGGACAGAGGGTAGATTTTACAGTCTATGGCAGCCAGTGTGTCAGGGAGAAAGTCAATGGCATGATCCCATGGCCGTGCTGGAGGAAAGCGATGTGACTCTTCCTCGGAGAACACCTTCCAATGCCGCTGGTAAACATCCGGCACTATCTCACGGTAGGTCTTTTCTTTCTGTCCCTGTACCGCCTTCTGGGCCAGTTCTGATGCTTTGGTGACGTAGCAATAGCCGGGGTCCTCTTCTGTTCGTGCGGCCCCTACTACCGGATGCCGGATTGCATAGTCATATCCTATCGACGTGATGATAGTGGGGTATGACTCCTTATCCATCGTCGCATCGGTCCAGTTGATCTTGGGTTCAAATGCGGCAAGCCACGGGTACCCTAGGATGAGGTCTTCGTCTCCTAGGTCCGTAATTAGGAAACGAATGTTCTTTGTAGCCTCTCCAACCTGGACTCTGAGATCGGTGTAGTGAGTGATCTTTCCAGCGCGATTGGCTGTTCCGTCGATATTCCAGATGTTCCTTTCCTGGGGAAGTGCCAGCTTTCCCAAACCCATGGTTTTGACGAATCGTGGGTGAATAAAATTGTCGGTGGCTCCAGAGTCCACTAAAATATTTCGATCGGCCGTCCTCTGTGTAGTTTCAAAATGGACTGGTATTTTCAATGATTTGAATCGACTAGCATACACAGAGGTAACATGGAGTGCTCGTGCCCAGGCCGATGGGTTTGAGCCTAACAAAAATCCTTCTTTGCAAACGCCTTTTCTACTAGTATGGTGCGCACTTCCTCACTTTCCTTCATCATGTTGGCCCATATATCCTGAGCCTTCTCTTCTTTCAACCGTTTATCCACGGCGGGGGGGTTATTCTGGACAGGATGTTCTGTCATCACCGTGGCAGTAGCTGCTCGTGCCCCCTTCTTGGGGCAGTCCCGGGACATGTGCCCCAATGCCCTGCAACGGAAGCAACGTCCTTCTTTCATCAGCGTTTGCCGTTCATCTTCCGTAAGCGTTGCCCGAGCTCGGGCCCGATCAGCAGAGGTATCCATGGCGTTTGGATCCCTCTGTCCATGCGGCGTGGGTTTGACTCCAAACGCTGCCTTCCACTGGTCTCTGGTTTTTCCCTTTTTGGTGTTGACTCCGAATCTTGTCTGGAAGTCAAGGTAGTCCTGCTGCTGCCTTCGAGCGGCATCAACCCAAGTGTCCCAGTCATGAGGGTGATGGAATTGGATAATATTTTTGACTAGGGGGTTGGGTAAACCTTGCGAGAAGAGGTCTAGCGTTGCCTCTTCGTCAGTGTCATAGCCAGCCCTGTTGGCTAGGCTTCTGAACTTGGCGACGTATGCATCAAGCTCTCCCTTCTCCATTCTGAGGGACTTTAATTCTCGGGCTGCCTTCTGCTTGGCCTGCCCATCCGTAAAGGCGTCTTTAAACCGCTCAGCAATGGTCTCCCAAAGACCTTCACTAGTGGTACGACGCCCACTTTCGACTTGCTTGTTCAGCCACTCCAGCTGTTCCATGGTCCAGTCATCAACCGCATCCCCCCGGATCAGGGAAAGGAACAGATTGGCTCGTTGAAACGGGTTGACAATCTGTGGGACGTCATGGTTGAAGTTTTTAAAGGTAGTGAACTCCAACATGAATTTTTTGCTTTGTGAGTGATCCCTGGTGAATGTCTGGGGAAGCACTCCTGACAATCGTCCGGATGGGGGAGGGATGTTTGGTGGTGCCGCCACTGGGGCTGGTGGGGCGGGGTCTGGAAGCTGGGTGGCAATGGTGGACATGTTCTGGTGAAACGGGGTGACGGTGTTGGTGGATTGTGTAGAGATCTGGGGAGTTGTCAAAGCAGGGGCTCTGAACGTGACAACTTCGGGTGCAACTGGGGCTGTAGACGACGCTAATACCAGTGCTTCTTCGCTATGTTCTTCTACGTACTCCTCTGGTTCGGAGTCCGTGACAATGGCCGGAGGGTTTTCTCTCCACGGGCCTAGTCCAAATTCGGGTGGGGCAGGTCTGGTTGTAACCCAAGAGTTTCGACTGTCTGAGTATCGGATACAATACCAAACTCTTTTCTCTTCGTCGTATTCTACCGGTTGGTATCGTCCGTCGTGATAGATGTAGTATCCAAACTCGGTTTCAAAGTCTTTCCAGGCGGCAGAGCCAAGTACTTGCTGTGAAAGATTATTCTCATCTCTGCGCTCAATGAGTTCTTCGCAGAAGAGGGTCTGACTGCGGCTGGAAGCCACTGTGAGAGACTCGACTTGATGTTACATCCAGTGTGAGACATTCTGCACGACTTGTGCGACAGCTTTGTACGTGGGTTCAGATAAGAGGTCAATAAGGCCTCTTGGAGTTAGAATGGATGAGTCAAAGTCAACGGGGCTGTTCCCGAGTGACGATGTTAAGCGGAAGGTGCCAAAAGCACTGAGACGATCGAGTCAGAGGTTCCAAGGGGAAGTCCCGAAGACAAACACCGATGTATTCAATAAGTCGAGTCTGAGGTCTACAGTGTAGCTACAGCGGACTTATATACGTAATCGAGTGGGCATCTAAAGATAAGATAGCTCGGAGTCATGTGGGCCCGAATATACGAAAGCAGAGGGCGTAAAGCCATGCTTCTGATAGGGAATTAAGTAAGTGTCCGGTCTTAGAGATAAGGGATAAGAGATAAGCAGATAACCGGCCAAACATAAGTACAGTGATATAAACAACGGCAAAGGCGGTCACGGGGAAGGACGCAGGGCACGTGAAGGATCCCACAATGGAGACATGATCTGGTAGTGGAGAGTAGGTGGCAAGGAGGGGTCGTCGTTGGGTAAAAAGAAGAAGACAGGGAGGGACGGGGTTCGTAACATTTCTCTCCTTACTCAGCTGATTAGTGATGGACTTAGTAATGCACAGTAAGCATGTGATATCTCTTTGGCCAATGGCCTTTATCCCTCTTCTTTTGTTGTCCAGCACTTGTGGACTTATTCCCAGTGCGCACAGACCATTTCCCCTGGCCCTCATGGGTATATAAGGGTGTCTGTTTTGTCCTTTACACTTCAGAGTTCTTCTAACATCTGAAGTGTAAGTTCCTTCTAGTTTACTCTCTACTTCCTTTAGACTAACGCTTCTTATAGTACTTGTCTTTTCTAGGTCAGTAGTGTAGTAATACAGAGTTCTTCTAACATCTGAAGTTACTTGTCTTTTCTAGGCTTACACGCTACTAACCACAGTCAGTATAACCAGCAGCATGATTGTTTGACAAAACCCTGTGCCACAATGCGAGCTTTGTGCCTCAAGACTTCCCCTGTGGGTCCACGCTTCGTATGGAACACCCATTTACTGCCGACAACTTTACGTCCATTTGGGCACGTGACAACCTTGTAGACCCCCATGCTTTCAAATGATCGCATTTCTTCCTGGCAGGCTGCATCCCACTTGCCGGCATTGGGTCGCGCCATGGCTTCTTTGTAGGTGCGTGGGTCACTTGCTAGGTCAGATGTTGCAATATTGACTTGTTCTGCAGGGTCCCGTCTAGTTGCGTAAGAACTGATGGAATAGCAAGGGTCATCATTGCGGACAGGAGGACGTGTGGATCGTTTGGGTCGGGTGGTAATGGTGGAGATGGGCATTGGTTCTGGTGCTGAGGGTTCGGTGAGTGCACTCTTGACTTCGCTATTGCTACTTGGCTGATGTTGGCTAGTAGTTTTTGTTGGCATAGTTATTGTATGCGGCTGAATGTTACTGTTTTCGCCTTCCTCCCTTGGCTCTGCATGTTTGGCGTTGTCAATTTCGATGATTACTCGTTCATGACGACTTCCCGGCCCCCCTTCATCGAATATGATGTCGCAGGACTCAAAAAATCGGCCTGTAGAGCAATGTACCAATCTAAATGCCTTGTGCTGCCGCGCATAGCCGAGGAAAGTGCATTGGAGGGATCGTGCACCCAGCTTGGTGTGATACCTCTCAGGAATATACATGAATGCTCGGCATCCAAAAATCCGCAGGCGAGAGATGTCTGGTTTGTTGCCACTCCAAGCTTCTTCTGGGGTGGTGTCGTCTAGGGTGCGAGTGGGGGTGACGTTGTGCAGGTAAGCAGCATATTCTAGCACGTCGTACCAGTAGGTTTCAGGCAGATCAGCATCAAGTAACATCGTTCGGACCCTGTCGAGGAGTGTTCGATTCATCTGTTCAGCAACACCATTGTGCTGAGGAGTGTCAGGTGTCATCATCTCATGTCTGATGCCTTTATCTTGCAGGAACTTCTGGACTGTGGTAGCAGTGTACTTGCCCCCTCCATCTGTATGCAGGGCTTTGATTCTCCCTCCGGTTTTGACTTCCATGTGCGCAACAAAGGTTTTTAAGTGTCGCATGACCTCAGATTTTTCGCGCATGCCAGTTACGAAGACTTTCCGCAACTTGTCATCCACCCAGGTCACAAAGTATTCATACCCTTGGTGGGATTGCCGTGGTAGCTTTCCGCACACATCAGAGAAGACTCGGCCTAAGACTACAGTGGCTCTGGTTTCCATGGACTTCTGGATTTCAGCGCGTGTTTGCTTTCCCTTAAGGCATGACTCACAGGGGCCAGGTGGACTTGACTCTGAGGTAATGTCCATTCCCTTGACCATTCCCTTTCAAACCATGCAGAGAACAGCGTCAGCATTGAGATGCCCAAGTCTTCAATGCCAGGTATGTAGGTCTGCCTTTGCAACTGTGGTTAGTGCGATTAAAGCAGTTTCGTCTTTAGGGCTAATTTCGTCTCCTTCAGCCAGGAAAGCATCCACCCTGGCGATGTGCACTGTCTCTGGTGCAACAGTACGTGTGTCCATGATGTAGAGGTTTCCTTCGAGGCGTCCCTCACAGGTAAGTACCCCAGTCTGACTATAGATTTGGCAGGTGTTCTTAGCAAAGCAGACATCGGCTCTGCGGCTTGCGAGTTGGGCAACAGACAGTAGATTTCCATGCAATTCAGGAACGTACAAGATGTCTTGGAGAACTGTGTTAGTCCACTTGTTGTTTGCCCTCATTCGGACGTGGATACTACTGACGCCGGTGCCAAGAATTGAGCTGTTATCGCCTAGGACAATCTTGACTGGGATTGAAAGTGATTTAAACTGGAAAAACCAATTCCTGTGGGAACACATGGTACGTGATGCCCCTGAATCGATTATCCATTGCTGATTGAGGTCGACGCGTGCTGATAGGACTTGTAGCACTTTGAACAGGAGTACGGGGTCTTCGCTTTGGATGGGCTGGCTATCTGTTACAGCAACTTTTGCTGCGGCCTTAGTGTTAGAGGAGGATTGCTGAGCATTGGCACCTGAGTCAGTAGCTTTAGCTTCATTTTCCTTCTTGAGCTTCCAACATTCTTCCACCACATGCCTGCGCTTTTTACAGTGAGTACACCGTTTCTTTGGCTTGTCCTCTTCTGACTTTCCTTTTCCTTTTTTAGCTGCTTTTGCTGAGCACATGAAGTAAGCGGTCGTGCCAAGGCCCGATTCTTGGACGCGGCGCTGTTCGTCAAGGATTATCTGTGACTTAATGTGTTCAACAGTGAGGGAAGAGGGATTTGTCATGGAAAGGATGGTTTTTAAGGTGGATAGAGAGGTTGGGAGTGAGGAAATGATTGCGAAGGTGACGAGCTTGTCATCCAGTGGTAAGCCAATGTTGGAAATTGTATGGGCAGCCCTGACTATGGCATTTATCTGGGGCTCCAGGGATTCTGTGTCTGAGAGGGTGGAGTGGAAGATGTTGTTGATAAGGTAGACTATCTTTTGTTCTCCTTTGCCTTTGTAGCGGACTAATAACTTATCCCAGCATTCCTTGGCTGTCTTTGTGTACAGGACAGTACTTAGGGGTTCGTCCTTGAGAGTTAATGATATCTGTGCTTGCACTTCGCTATCTTTGAATGCCCATTCCTCCTGTGCTTCAGGAGGTGCTGTAGGATTTGTTGAACCAGAGTACCGGTACAGAGCTACCGGAGATCGGTCCGACATAAGATTGTGATCATGTGTTTCAGAGATAACACAGCCGATCACAATCACTTAGATACTTAATGATCCTAATACATCCGAAAGCGGTCATGTGACTATAATCACATTATAAACGCGTTGTACTTACGATTAGATTAATAGCCAATTAGTACATGCAGATGTATATAAAAGCCTATGTAAATATGCTACAAGAATGAAGTTGCTATCGCATTATTGAAAGCATCTAAGCCTCTACATACAAGGTGAGATAGAGTAGTAAAGTAGCATCTAAAGTACAGTCTGTGCCATGCCTGATTCTTCAGGTTATGGGCCCTGGTGGGCATCTTGCGCCTCTATGGCTGCAATACATACTTTGCGCCTTTAATGGCTGCAACAAAATTATCTGCGCCTTCAATGGCTGCAATAAGTTCCTGCGCCTATACGGCTGCAGAAGTGATGCTACCAGTGAACAAAACGTTCATGCACCTTTATGGCTGCACTGCAAAATGCGCCTTTAAGGCTGCATAAGGCTATTAAAAAAGCTCACCATTTGCGCCTTTATGGCCGCATCAATGGAGTCTAAAGAGCCTGGGTTTTTGTGTTTTGAGTACCAGTTGTCACATTCAATGCTGACCATGACTTCTTTTACAGAAATCAACTACTCAAACCCTTTTGTCAAAACCCTTATCACATCCCAAACAATGTCGTCTCAACTCACTACCATTGTCCCCATCTGTGACAGATCCAACTACCATGAATGGGTTGGAATCATGCAGGCCTACCTCATGGCCAATGGACTCTGGGAAATAACCAATGGCACTGATCTTAAAATTACTGCCAAGGATGAGCAGCATCCCACTGCAGATGAGCTCAGAGATCAGAAGGAATGGGAGCACGCTGACAATCGAGCCATCAGCACCATTGTCCTGCACCTATCGGCTTCTATTCAGCAGGAACACCGCTCCATGATCTCCACTAATGCTTTATGGGTAGCCCTCAAAGCTAAGTACGGTGCTGTGGGACCATCTGCGATCTTCAGGGACTTCAAGGAGGCCCTGAACTTCCGCTTGGACTCATCAAAGCACCCTGCCCCTCAGATCAATCGTCTCCAAGTCGCTTTTGAGCGGCTTGAGTCCAATAGCGTTACCATCCCTGATATGCTGCAGGGAATGCTGCTCTTACACACCCTTCCTCCTAGATGGGAGGCTCTCATCCCAACCATCCTTGTTGGAAGATCTCATTCTGACATAAACCTCCCAGTAGTCTGCAGTGCCATCCTTGCTCAGTGGGAGCAAGACCACTCCAGGGGTAAAAACCCCCATTCTGCTAATAAACTCTCAGCAGTCAAGCAGAAGCGAGGTGATCCTCGCTTCAGCCAGCAGAAACAGTCTGGAGGCAAACAGCCAGAGCACGCGGAAAAGCAGGCGGATCACAAGTACCAATGCGGGCGTCGTGCTGGAAGGCAGAATCGAGATAATCAGCAATCTAAGGCACAGGGGCACTCACACATCGCTAATCAAGCGTTCTTCCCCCTCCTCAATTCACCACCGTGCCATCCGTTCCCTCTCCTCCTTCCTTTAAAACTCACTATAGGAATGGAAGGCCTCATATCGTTATGCGCACCACTCCTAAGGAACGAATCCCTGGCCGCTATCATGCTTTTAACCAAGCTATGGATCTGTGCGAAGATATAGGTGTGCCGGGGACCGCTCACAATCTGAAACCCCTTGAGACCCGCATAACTGATAGTTTCTCAAGACTGTCATCCAGCAAGACCAAGCTGGAGGACCTTGAAGAGGATGGAGATGAGCGACTGTGCAAAAAATCTAGATCCCCCTCACCTATCACCGTTGATACAGAAGATGAAGAGGACCCCAATGATCCTCTTGATTGGGGCTCCGATCATCTTGATGATCAGCTGGCTGATCTGGCTGGCCTAGATGAGGACGACGATCAGGATGTGTATGTCCCCTCTTTCCTTCTACCCTGTAAAACTAACAGATGCATTTATGCTTCATTAGTTCGCACTTCTAGGGAGTCCCCTACAAAGAGCATTAGAAATGCAGGCGTAGTTAGCACTATACATGACTTTAGGTTATGTACAAATATATTGCATTCTCCACATCATGTTCAGTGTGCTAAGTGCAAAGGAAAGACTAAGGATGAAGGCCATATAACTTGGCTCTTAGATTCAGGTGCTTCATCACACTTTACATTTTCTCTCGACGATTTCATTGAATATGAAGACATTAGTACCCCAGAGCCTGTCAAAACGGCTTCTAAACCTATTTATATTAAAGGGAAAGGTACTGTTCTATTAGAACATGATGTCACACACAACGGAGTCACAAAAACATGTACAATGCGTTTATATCCAGTATATTACATCCCTGATATAACTGGAAGACTTCTAAGTGTCGGAGAGTTTCTCAAGCAAGGATTGTATGTCTATGGGGATGAACATGAATTAACCTTGCGAAATAAGGGATCTAAAATCCCAATTATTCAATGCCATCCGGCAATTACTGGCCAAACCATCTATTGGCTTCATTCTAAGATCGCTAATTCACGATCTTACTCTACAATCTATAATGTAGATTATGATCTAATGCATAAGCACTTAGGACATCCTTCAAAGGAAGTCTTACGTCATGCCAAAGATCACACTAAGGGATTCCCCCTAGATCTATCTTATCTGAAGACAGCTCCCCTATGCCCGGGATGCGCGCAAGGCAAGATGCCTTCACGATCTTATCTACCATCTGAAACACGTGCCTCAAAGCCATTTGAGCGCATTCATTCAGATCTTAAGACTTTCCCGGTAGAATCTTATCACAAATACAAATACTTTATCAGCTTTATTGATGATTATACGTCATTTGCATGGATTGTATGTTTGCGCACTAAGTCTGCTGCAATAAACACTTTGCAACAATTCCTTGCCATGATCAAAAATCAACATAACACCACCATTAAAGAGTGGATGTCTGATGCTGGTGGAGAATACAAATCTGATGTATTTATGAATGTATTGAAAGATGAAGGGATAAAAATTCTACAGAGTGCACCTTATACTCCCCAACAAAATGGCCGCGCGGAGCGCTTCATGCACACTTGTATGGATAAAGTGCAATCAATGCGCATTGAGTCATGTCTTCCAGACTCTTGGTGGGAATTTGCTGTACTACATGCAGTACATCTCTACAATAGGACTCCTGTACGTTGCCTGAAATGGCAGACACCTTATGAGATATTGTATGGAGAAGCACCAGAGATCTCTCATTTGCGCGTCTTTGGATGTGGTGCTTATGTCTACATTCTGGAAGAACATCGTGGCAATAAACTATCACCTAAGTCAGAACTTATGGTGTATATTGGGCATGCAGATGGCATTAAAGGCCATCTGTTCATGCGGCTTGGCAATAATACATTGTACACGCAAGCCACAGCCCTATTTGATGAGAATCTCTTCCCTAAGTGTGATTCCACCAGACGGCGTGGAGTTACTAAATTGAATGAGCCTCTAATTAATGAAGGGCCAGAAACACAGCCCATTCCTTTAGTGGACGATGATGATTTCCTACCATCTTGCCTTCCACCTTCCAAACAAATAGAAGGACCTCAGGTTCTTGATGAAGAACCTAGCGCTTCACAGCCAGAGGTATCCTTGCCTTCTCCTGTGCCAGAACAACAACCAGTGCCTTTGCGGTGCTCTACACGGGAAAGGAAAGTTGCACTTTGCCCTGGGAATGTCTTTGGGGATAACAGGCACCCCATCGATCAGATTACAGACATTCAGCGGATGCGGCAATGGAGACAAGCAGTGGAACCCTGGGGTAGCTCCCCGATTCCATCCACGCATTTGAGACAGGTTCCTGGTCCTAGTCTCGACACTCCAGCCCACACTAGTGACAATCCGCTTACACCCATAAGGGGGAGTGATGATGAAGTTGAGGATCTAGTAGATCTCGTATCTCAACTAGCCCAGGAAGGGGGAGGAGAATTTGTGCATTATCTGCTCGCCAAAGCAGTTCCACATGATTCACAACCACTAGACATGTCCAATATACGAGAGTGGACATATAGAGATATTTTGCGCATGCCTGACGTGCAACAAAAGGAATGGAAGACTGCATGTCGCAAAGAACTTGAGGCACTTCGCAGATGGAAAGTCTTTATGCTTGTGGACCCTCCAAAAGGGAGGAAGACAATTAAAAACAGATGGGTCTTTGACCAAAAATCTGATGGTCATAAGAAAGCCAGGCTCGTAGCCAAAGGCTTTTCTCAGGTTGAAGGTGTTGACTTTAATGAAATATTCTCGCCTGTTGTAAGGTTTGAGACTGTCCGGTTGATGCTCACACTTGCAGCGCTTGAGGATTGGCACATTACTGGACTAGATGTCAAAAGTGCTTTCCTGTATGGTGAACTAGATGAAGAGCTATACATGGAACAACCTGAAGGTTTCAAAATTAAAGGACAAGAAACCAAAGTACTACAACTACAACGCGCCATTTATGGTCTTAAACAAGCTGCCTTAGCATGGTGGAAGGTGCTAGATAAGTCCATGGCTGCGATGGGCTGTAAACGCCTACTCTCAGACTCAGGCCTATTTCTATATAAAGCTAATAATGGGTCAATCGTCATCATCATTGTATATGTCAATGATGCTTTATTTATGGGAAATGACAAAGTCCTAGTCAGTAAACTAAAGACTGATTTCATGAACAAATGGGAGTGCAGGGATCTAGGAGACACAAAGGAGTTCTTGCGAATGCGCATAACTAGGAAGGATGGCAAAATTCTACTTGATCAACAGCCATACCTAACTAAAGTGCTGCAATGCTTTGGGATGCTTAACGCGAAATTTGCGCCCACTCCTCTCCCAGAAGGCTATCATCCAGATCCTAACACTGAACCTGCAGATCCTTCCATTCGTTCAAAGTTCCAACAAGTAATCAGCTCATTACTTTACATTATGTTGGGCATGTGACCAGATATTGCCTTTGCAGTTACAAGGCTATCTCAATTTGCTGCTAATCCATCTCAAGATCATCTTGATCGAGCGCTGTATATCTGCCGATATTTAGCCGGCACATCCGATTACATGCTTATCTACGATGGCAGATCAAATGGCGGATTGATCGCGTGCACTGATTCCGATTGGGCGTCAAACCCAATAGATCGCCAATCCACTACTGGATACATGGTGAAAATAGCGAATGGGATATTCAGCTGGAATTCTAGAGCGCAAAAGACCACAGCGCTCTCATCCACTGAAGCAGAATACATGTCGCTTTCTGACACAACGCGACAGATTGTATGGATCAAATCGCTTCTAAGCGAAATTGGCATTGATCTAGGACCCATTCCTCTCTGCAGTGATAACCAGGGGTCCATCTTTATGGCCTCTAATCCTGTACAAGAGCGACGGATAAAACATATTGATATCCACTTCCACTACATCAGACAAATTATACAGGAGAAGAAAATTGAGCTATTCTTTATTGAAGGCTCTGAGAATCCCACAGACATGTTCACCAAGAATTTGGGACGCATCAAATTCCTGAAATTCAGGAGTCAACTTGGGCTAGAGATTAACTTGCCTAAGTAAGGATAATTGCTTAGCATGCTTAGCAGCGGCACTTAGCAAGGTGTTACGTCCGGTGTGAGACGTTCTGCACGACTTGTGCGACAGCGTTGTACGTATGTTCAGATAAGAGGTCAATAAGGCCTCTTGGAGTTTTAAGATGAATGAGTCAAAGCCAACGGGGCTGCTCCCGAGTGGCAATGTTGAGCGGAAAGTGCCAAAAGCACTGAGACGGTTGAGTCAAAGGTTTCAAGGGGAAGTCCAGAAGACAAACACCGATGTATTCAATAAGTCGAGTCTGAGGTCTACAAGGTAGTTACTGCGGACTTATATACGTAATCGAATGGGCGTCTATAGATAAGATAACGGAGTCAAGTGGGCCCGAATATACGAAAGCGGAGGGCGTAAAGCCTGGCTTCTGATAGGGGATTAAGTAAGTGTCCGGTCGTAAAGATAAGGGATAAGATAAGAGTCCAAACACAAGTACAGTAACACAAACATAAACAAGGGCAGTCACGGGGAAGGGAGCAGGGCACGTGAAGGGTCCCACGATGGAGACGTGATCTGATAATGTAAAGTAGGTGGCAAGGAGGGGTCGTTGCTAGGTAGGAGAAAGAAAGTCGGAAGAGACGGGGTTCGTAACATCACCCCCTCTTCTGGTTCTAGCAGACCCGGCTAGAAACGACTCGTACCGTCATCATCCTGTATTAACTCCAAGTAATCATCGGCTACATTACGGTCATCCATCGTATAGTTTTCCTTGTCCGAGTCCTGTGGACATTGGTGGGTACGAAGGAACCCATACGGACCGCACTGACCACATAGGCGGCACAGGTCGTGGATCAGGCAGTCCAACTCGCGGTGCCCTGAGTTATGGCGGAGGCACTTGCCGCACCACCCCGACGGATTGACTATCGTCGGGGCAGCTCCTATACGGCGGAAGATGCAGAACCGGCTCCAATGGAGGTTGCTGTGACAATGCCGACACCACTTGCGGTTCAGGGGCAGTTCCAGCTGATGTGATACTTGCTATCACATTGCCAGCACGTCTCTCCACAAGGGTTCTCATGCATGTGCGGCATCTCGAACCGGTTTGGCAGCAACACAGGAGCAGCCCCCAATGATCGTGGGGGTAGGGGTCAAGCATATGTATCGGCGTACCTCTTGGCAATCATCTGGTAGGCGTCTCCTATCTCCAGCCTCTTCCTGATCTCCACCAACTCCTGTTCCACCTGGAACATCCCGTTCGTCAGCCTTGCCATCATCTTTGCATGCTCCTTGTACTGTCTGTTAAGCGTTGTGCACAATGTCAAGTTCTTCCGCAGTCTCATCACCTCGGCTTTGAGACGCGGAAGGCGCATGTCGTTGAGCACCTTGTCGATGGCAAAAGCGCGGGAGTCTTCAGCAGCCAGATGTCCAAGCTGCTCGTCAGTCATGGTGTGGTGAAGACGTCCTGTATACCTTTCCTCTAAATAGACCGGGGCCCCATAGACAGGGCCATCTTTCTTCATACACCCAGCGACATCCATTCCTCCGTTGGTATAGAATATGTATTTGGCAATGGCAGTGGTCCCGTCTGCCATAGTGATCTCGAGAGGGAAATAGGTCGAAGAGTTGGGATTATTGGTAAAGAAAGGGAACTCGGGCACCTCATCATCCAATTCCATGCCTAGCAGATCATTCGGGTGCGGCTCTTCGCTGTGCTTGAAATCATCATTCGGGTTGGGGGACTGGTTTTTGACCCGGGCCTCGGCAGCTTCATAGTCGATCGGGGAGGAGGGACGTGTGGAGGGATGAGCAGAGGGGAAGTTCTCAACCACTATGGTGGTGGCGGTGAAGGCATCGATGGCAGCGTTGGCAGCGATAAAAGACATGATAGATTGGATAGTGTTAGAATGTTGCTGGGGGAGCATGTACTGAAGAAATGGATGGGCTTCGGGGCGTTCCTTTTAAACGTTTCTAGGCGCTTCTGGGTGCCGAATGTGGAACTCCGAGATAAGGGTCGGGGCAAAGATATCCCCGGCGGGTTCCCATGAATTGTCAGAGTCTGGGAATCCCTTCCACTTGATCAGGTAATGTAGTTTGCGCCCTCGGCCTTGTCGCTTGGAGTCTAAAACGCGCTCCACTTCCCATTCTTCTTCGCCATCGATAAGGTCAGGCGGGGGTCTCAGGAAGTTCTCTCCATGAATGGAGGTTTCCTTGTAAGGGGTCAGAAGCTTGGCATGGAAGACTGGATGGATCTTCCATTTCGGCGGCAACTGTAACTCGTATGACACATCTGACAGCTTCCTTGTGATCTGGAAGGGTCTGTGACGTCGGGGCGCTAATTTGGCCATGGGGTGTGACGTGTGAATGTTCTTCCCCTTGAGCCATACCCAGTCATTGGTCTGATAAGGTGTGAATGTGCTTGGCTGTGCTGCCAGAAGCTGTTGCGCCTTTACCAGATTTTCATTGGCTGATTTCCGCAGCTCCTCCCATTGGCCGATTCGTTCGGTTACTGACGGGACGTTGATAGGCTTATCTGCCCACGTGGTGCGTGGAGTCCAGCCCATGATAAGGGAGAAGGGGGTGGCTTTCGTTGTTCCATTGGGCCATGAGTTGTGAGCGAATTCCGCCATCGACAGCCATTCTGCCCAGTCGTCCTGCCTGCCGTTGCACCAAAACCGGAGATACTGTTCTAACCATTGATTCGTCCGCTCGGACTGTCCGTCTGTCTGTGGATGGTATGCCGTCGAGATGTTCTGCATGATGTCCAGCATCTTGCATAAGGCCCTCGCAAACGCCGATGTGAAACGGGTGTCTCGGTCAGAGATGATCTTTTTAGGGAGTCCATAGTGACGATATACATGGTTCAGGTATAGTTTCGCCACTCCTTTGGCTGTGATAGTTTCGTTACAGGGAATGAAGAGGGCCGCTTTGGAGCAATCATGATCCGTGACTGTAAGGATAGTGTCAAAGCCTTGTGATTTGGGCAGCTTGACAATGAAGTCCATGGCGATGGTCTGGAAAGGAGTTGAGGTACTGGGAGTGATGGGGAGCATTGGTGGGATTTTTGGGTGCGTGTTCACCTTGTTTGCTTGACATGATGCGCATCCTCATATGTAGCTCTCAATGTCCCTTTTCATATTGGGCCACCAATAGTCTCGTTTGGCTAGGGCGTAGGTGTTGGCAATGCCTGGATGGCCGGCGGAGGGAAGGTCGTGATGAAAATGGATCACCCCCCTCTTAATGTTGTCGCCACCGGTGACAACGAGTCGGTCCCCGTCTTTCCACCACAGACCGTTGATCTTCTTTAGATTATGAGCATCAGCCCATGAATGGCACAGTGTTACGTCCGGTGTGAGACGTTCTGCACGACTTGTGCGACAGCTTTGTTCGTGAGTTCAGATAAGAGGTCAATAAGGCCTCTTGGAGTGAAGATGGAAGAGTCAAAGTCAACGGGGCTGTTCCCGAATAACGATGTTGAGCAGAAAAGTGCCAAAAGCACTGAGACGATCGAGTCAAAGGTTTCAAGGGGAAGTCCAGAAGACAAACACCGATGTATTCAATAAGTCGAGTCTGCAGTCTACAAGGTAGTTACAGCGGGCTTATATACGTAATCGAGTGGGCGTCTATAGATAAGATAACGGAGTCAAGTGGGCCCGA
>WTXG01000471.1:0-20462 GCA_022496185.1 Multifurca ochricompacta | reverse complement strand
GAAACCTCCAAACTATTCCTTGAACATGTATGGAGACGCACTGGCCTCCCAGACCAAGTCATCTCTGATCGAGGCCCCCAGTTTGCATCCAAAGTCATGAAGGAAATGTGGAGCAAGCTAGGAGTACAATCATCCTTGAGCACTGCCTATCACCCCCAGACTGATGGAGAGACTGAACAAGTCAACCAAGAACTAGAACAATACCTCCGTGTCTTTTGCAACTTCCAACAAGATGACTGGGCAGAACTGATCCCCTTTATGGAATTCGCCCACAATGCTAGAACTCACAGTGCTACTAAAAGATCCCCCTTTGAAATCTGGTATGGCTTCCAACCAGAGTTTATTCCCCCACTCCATTTTGCCACCCCTATCCTGTCAGTTGAAGAAAGACTCCGCACCCTAGAAACTATCCGTAGTGAAGTAGCTGCTGCCCTCCAGGTGGCTGCAGAACTCATGAAACAGTCGAGACCAGATGGACCCCTCCATGCTTTCAAAACAGGGGAGCTGGTTTGGTTGGAAGGGACAAATATACGCACCACTCACCCCAAAGCCAAACTCAGCCCCCGACGTCATGGTCCTTTTAAAGTCATACATTCTGGCCCTGTCAACTGCAAGCTTGAACTCCCTAAGTCATGGCGCATCCACCCAGTCTTTCACAACTCTCTCCTGTCCCATTACAAAGAAACCCCAGTCCATGGACCCAACTTCACTCGACCACCACCAGAACTCGTGAATGGGGAAGAAGACCATTATGAGATAGAGACCATCTTACAGTCTGCCCACACCCCTAACAGAAAGGGCATCCGTTACCTTGTCAAATGGAAGGGCTACCCTGCCTCAGAAAACTCGTGGGTCCCCTTCACTGAAATGAAGAATGCCATGACCCTGCTCAGGGACTTCCATCATCGACACCCTACCCTGCCTAGACCCCCACACCTCTGACAAACTTGCTGTGGCACAGCAAGGCCCTAAAGAGGGGATAGTGTCATGAACTGACACCCTAGAAAACCTCCTGACCCCCCAGAAATCCTCAGATGCTCCCAGAGACCTTGTAAAACCCTCAGAAACAAAGATAACCCTAGATTAAGACCAGAGAAGGGCCGGTCCGGACCAGGGCCGGACTCCTGCCAAATTGGAGACCTGTGGGAAGAGTACTAACAGAACCCCACAATGCCTAAACAGCAGTCCACAAACTGCGGACTGCGGACTGCGGATTTCTAAGCCCAAAAGTGGGGCTATTCTCATTGGTGGATCAGTAGGGAGTTAAAGTGAAGTTAACCTCCCCTAAAGTGGTGCACAGACCAAAGTCCCGGTTGTAATTACGTATATAAACCCTTTGGGAATAGAATGGACAGCTCCAGACTGTCCACTTGTGATCCGGTTCCTGATTACCTAGGAGATTAGCCCCACCTTGTGGAAGGCTTCTCATCCCCTGTCCTTGAGCTGTTCGCTTCGTCTCTCTTGCACTTTCACCCTCACTCTCATCCTTTGCCCACTTCCAAATCCCTTCCCCTTCGCATACAACCCACTGTCCAGGCAGTCGACAGTGAGTTGTAACACATAGTTTCGCTCTGCCGGTGAGAATGTTTCCGAATAAAAGGCAACCGGGTGAAGCAAGCCTGTCGTGTCCCGTTGGTTTAGTACTGCCCCGTTTGCAAAGTGTGACGCATCAACTTCAAGTTCGAAGGGTTTCTCTAGATCCGGCTGCAGAAGAACTGGCTCTGAGCCCACGATATCCCGGATCTGTTCAAAAGCTCGTTGCTGTTCATCGCCCCAATGCCAGGGTACGTCCTTCTTCAAGAGCCCATTCAACGGTTGGGCAATTCCGGAGAATCCTCGTACAAACCGTCGGTAGAAATTGCAGAATCCAATGAAGGATCGCACATCCTTGATACACGTGGGTACGGGCCACTCCCAGATCCCTTGCACTTTTACCGGGTCCATTCGGACACATCCTCCCTCCAGGATAACCCCTAGGTATTCTACACTTCATTGTTCAAACGAGCACTTGGCTGGTTTGAGATATAGATCGTGTTCGTGTAGAATTCCCAGTACTTGGTGGACTCGCTCTCGGTGATGGGCCAAATCGTCTGTCGTCGCCACAAGGATGTCGTCCATGTACACCACTACTTCACCCGTGAGGATGAGATCGCGGAAAATGTGGTTCATCATAGATTGAAAGGTGGCAGGCGAGTTGGTAAGGCCGAAGAACATGACATTTGGCTCGAAGAGTCCTTGGTTGGTTTTAAACGCGGCTTTACATTGATCTCCTTCCTTAATTCTGATGTTGTTGTACCCCCATCGGACGTCCATCTTGGAGAAGAGGGATTTGTCCCGCATGGTATCGATGAGTTCAGAGATAAGAGGAAGGGGGTAAGCATTCTTTATGGTATGAGCGTTTATTCGTCGGTAATCCTGGACTGGTCGGAGTTTACCATCCTTCTTCTTGATGAAGAAGAAGGGTGATGCATATGGTGACTTGGATGGACGAATGTAGCCTTTTGCGAGGTGCTCTTCGAGGAACGTCGTGAGGGCTGTCTGCTCCTTCGGGGATAATGGGTAGATTTTGCAGTCGATGGCAGATGGGGTGTCAGGTGTAAATTCGATAGCATGATCCCAAGGTCGCGCAGGTGGGAAACGTTGTGATTCCTCTTCTGAGAACACCTTCCAGTGTTGGTGATACACTGTTGGCACCACCTCTTCAAAGGTCTTCTCAGTATGTCCCTCTACTGCCTTCTGGGCAAGTTCCGATGCCTTGGTAGCATAACAGCGACCTTCGTCCTCTTCTACTGTCTTCGCCTGTCTGACAGCATAATCGTATCCCAACGACGTAATGAGAACAGGGTAACACTCCTTGTCCATGGTTGCATCGCTCCAATTGATTTTTGGTTCAAACGCAGCCAACCACGGATACCCTAGGATCAGATCTTCACTCCCTAGATTGGTGACAAGGAATCGAATTGCTTTTGTCCTTTCTCCTACTTGGACGTTGAGGTCGGTGTAATGAGTGATCTTCCCAGCTTTATTGGCCATCCCATCTATGTTCCAAATATTCTTTTCTTGGGGAAGCTCCAGCATCCCCAAGCCCATAGTCTTTGCCATTCGCGGACTGATGAAGTTATCGGTAGCTCCTGAGTCTATCAGGATGTCTCGGTCGGCCGTCCTCTGCGTAGTCTCGAAATGTACTGGTATTTTCAGTGATTTGAAGCGACTAGTGTACACAGAGGTTACATGTAATGCTCGTGCCCAGGCCGATGGGGTAGAGCCAATCAAAAATCCTTTTTGGCGAACGCTTTTTCTACCAAGATAGCTCGCACTTCCTCACTTTCCTTCATCATATTTGCCCATATTTCTTGCGCCTTTTCTTCTTTTGTCGGCGTTTTCTTGTCGACGGTGGGTGGATTGTTGCGGATAGGTGAGACCGTTGCTTCTGCCACTCGTGCCCCTTTTCTTGGGCATTCCCTTGACATGTGGCCCAACGCTTTGCAGCGAAAGCATCTCCCTTCCTTCATCAGCGTTTGTCTCTCGTCTTCAGTAAGCGCCACTCGCGCTCTGGTTCTGTCAGCCGAGGTGTCCATCGCATTTGGATCCCTTTGGGGGGCATGGGCGGGTTTAACTCCAAAGGCGGCCTTCCACTGATCACGGGTTTTTCCTTTCTTAGTGTCGACTCCAAAACGTGTCTGGAAGTCGAGATAATCTTGTTGCTGTCGTCTGGCAGCATCGACCCATGCATCCCAGTCCTGGGGGTGATGGAACTGGATAATGTTTTTGACCAGCAGGTTGGGCAACCCTTGCGAGAAGAGGTCCAGTGTAGCCTCTTCGTCCGTGTCATACCCAGCCCTATTAGCCAGGCTTCTGAACTTCGCCACGTAGGCATCCAATTCTCCCTTTTCCATTTTAAGGGACTTCAGCTCTCGGGCAGCCTTCTGCTTGGCCTGCCCATCTGTGAACGCATCTTTGAATCTCTGGGCAATCGTTTCCCAAAGACCTTCACTAGTGGTACGACGACCACTTTCAATTTGTTCGTTCAGCCACTCCAGCTGTTCCATTGTCCAGTCATCCACTGCGTCTCCTCGTATTAGAGATAGGAAGAGATTGGCGCGCTGAAAGGGGTTGATGATCTGGGGAACATCATGGTTGAAGTTTTTGAATGTTGTAAACTCCAACATGAATTTCTTGCTCTGGGAGCGGTCTCCAGTGAATGTCTGGGGCAGTACTCCCGACAGCCGCCCAGAGGGTGGGGGTATATTTGGTGGTATCATTGCTGGCGGGGGTGGCGCTGGGTCTGGGAGCTGGGCAGCGATAGTAGACATTCTTTGTTGAGATGGAGTGACAGTGCTGGCGGACTGTGTGGATATCTGAGGAGTTGTCAAAGCAGGGGCTCTGATCGTGACAACTGCCGGTGCAACTGGGGTTGTAGTCGACGCTAATACCAGTGCTTCTTCGCTATGTTCTTCTACGTACTCCTCTGGTTCAGAGTCCGTGACAATGGCCGGGGGATTTTCTCTCCACGGTCCTAATCCGAATTCAGGTGGGGCGGGTCCTGTAGTGACCCAAGAGTGTCGGCTATCCGAGTATCGGATCCGATACCAAACCCTCTTCTCGTTGTCGTATTCTACCGGTTGGTATCTTCCGTCGTGATAGACGTAATATCCAAACTCGGATTCAAAGTCCTTCCAGGCGGCAGAGCCAAGTGTCTGCTGTGAAAGATTATGCTCTTCTCGACGCTCGATGAGTTCTTCTTTAAACAAGGTCTGACTGCGGCTGGAAGCCACGATGAGAGACTTGACTTGATGTTACGTCCGGTGCAGGACGTTCCACACGACTTGTGTGACAGCGTAATTTGTGGAGTCAGATAAGAAACCAATAAGGCTCCTTGGAGTGTAAGGGGGGTGAGTCAAGGTCAAAGGGACGCTTCCCTAAGACGATGTTGAGCGGAGAAGTGCCAAAAGCACTTGAGACAACTGAGTCAGAGATCAAAGGGGATGTCCAGAAGACAGGCACCGATGTATTCAATAAGTCAAGTCTGAGTCTACAGGGTAGCTACAGCGGACTTATATACGTAACTCAGTGGGCGTCTACGAGATAAGAGTACCAAGTCAGATGGGCCCAAATATACGAAAGCGGAGGGCATAAAGCCTAGCTTCTGATAGGGTACTAAGTAAGTGTCCGATCTTAAGATAAGGAGATAAAGAGATAAGGAAGCAATCATAAGCAAACGACGCGTCAACAGATGTAAACTGAGTCACGGGATGGGAGCAGGGCACGTGAGGGGTCCCACGATGGAGATGTGATCGAGAAGTGTAAAGTAGGCGGCAAGGAGGGGTCGTCGTTGGTTAGCAGAAAGAAAATGGGGACAGACAGCAGAGGTTGTAACACAAGAGGGAGAGATGAAAGCGAAAACAGAAGGGCCATCATGAAAATGTTAAGCCAGGATGCTGGAATGATGGCTCATATGAGCAGTCATCACACTTAGATAGTATTACAATGCATACAATATTGATTACAATAAAGTTACTGTTGATCTGAGATCAGAATACTCATAGGAACTAAAAAGTATATAAATACCTCTCTATGTACTTATGTAATACAACAATTAGGAAAGAGGGAGGCACTGAAGAGTGTTGAGACGAGCCGGACTCCCGGGTGGACTCGATCTAACGATCATGATAAGATAACCTAAAGTGTATACAATTCCACATTGCACGCACAACACCTTCCTTCACACATCTTGTCACAAGTAAATAGGATTATTTACTGTAGTGATTTTCACACTTTTATGCAGTATAAAAGGTCACTATATACTTCAGTTTTGACCACAACAACTGAAGTGAGTATCAGTATCTTATCTTTACTGTAGTTAGCTAATGCTTAGTAATAGCCTATCTGCTATCTACATAGGTAAAGATACTAATTAATATATTAGTTTTGACCACAATGTTGAGCCGGTAACGGATCAGAGTTGGCCGGACCGGATCAGAGGTGACCGGTGTTGGCAGTGCAAGATGATACTTACACACTCGTTTATTATGATTAAGTACATTCCTTATGATCACAGCACAGCAGTCTTTACAGTATTTAAGAACAGTATTTTTATATCTTACAATGCAGTTGTTTTGACCAGATTTATCAGGCTGCGTTTCCACACACAACAACTGAACCTATCCGCTATCTACATAGATAGCTAAACCCTTTCACAGCTGCGTTTCGTCAAAGAGACCTTCTGGATGGGGTCACCCGTTCGTCACACACAGGGAGACGTGTCAAAGTCAATCGTATCGGATTTAAACAAGAGTAAACAATAGAATTCGCAGGATCGTGGTTAACGAGTAAAAGACGATTGAAGAGAACGAAAAAATCATCGTGACTATTTAATACAGTAAAGCCCGGCAAGGCAAGTTTGTAGGCGCTCGTACTATCGTCTACATCTCTTGGGTCACTGTACGGTATATGAATCAAAATGCGGCTTAGAGAAGAGACAAGAGCGATACAGAAAGCATAAAATGGGATGAGAAGAGACTAGGATTGTGGATGTCATCAAAAGCCGAGAAGCGCAAGAGGGAATAGGGAAAGAAAAAGGAAAGGCTTAGGGTTGAAATGGAGGGTAGAGGAGACGTTTGACGTCGACGAATGGAGGGTATGGCTTGACGTGGGTGCTCTGGTGGCTTGCCGCGGCCATCCACCCGCGCTTTCTCTTTCTCCTTACACCTACTCCATATGCGGTTTCTTGAGGTCAATAAATATTCGCTTCGTCAACGCTTCTTTGATGATTCCCCTATCGTAACCATGCTTGAACTGGTTCCAATGGTTCTTGACAGATCTCACAGAACAAAGGAAGATCGATACGAAGGTCATCGCAAAGTGCCAGTAATACCAACCGACGGTGGACATTGGAGTGCTAAATGGGCAGGTTCGATCGACCCAAGGAGCGATGGTCAGCAAAAAGTACGCCGATCCAAGGGCTCCCTCGAGAATGGCAAGAAAGTAGAACACAGTCTTGCTGATCGGGTAAAAGAAAAAGAGAAGACCCAAGGCGAAGAAAAACACTGAGGCGTGGAGGAATGTTGGAGGTACCTCAACTGCAACGTGCATAAAGTACCTCCGGATGCCGATGAACAAAAACGAACGGACTTTGGCCTTGTCTTCCAGCTTGTCTGACATGCGGGACACGGTCATATATCTGCGGGCGTACTGCTTCAATAACGTTGCAGTCATGGCAGATGAAATGCTAAGCCCCAGGCTCAGCAGCCACATGATATTGCAACCGACATAGAAGAAAGTGGGAGAAAAGGGTGGAACGGGGAACGGTGGGACCTGCGTGCCATTCTCGGAGCCAGACACTTGTTGGGAAAGATCCGCGAGAAGACTTGTAGTCTGGTCGCCCGAATCAGGAGACAATCTTTTGTAGCTTTCGATGATAGCCGCTGTGGAAATAGTTGAGAAAAGAGCAGTCTTCGATTTTGTCAGTACGACAGTAAATGAAATAGTAATTTAGCACTTACAAATACAAGGACACCCTCGGAGTCGTCTTTCCAGACGCTAATCATGTGTTTATCGTATTCATCTGCCCGTTTCATCCACTCAGACCAGTCTTGGTCTCCTATGATGGAGAAAGTCAACAAGTAGGGTGACGTGACCATCTATCCAGCGGCGTACCATTTCCAGGGTTGGGTGAATTGGGTTGAGATGGCTTACTCGAAGGAGTATATGCGGAATACATTTCGTTGTGCACCAGTAATTCCGATATGAAGGGAGAAAGAAAGAGACGAAGTGACTTTGGGATGTGAGATACTTTGAATGCGCATACCCACCTCTTATCATGAAATATGGTGACCAAATGGATATTGTGAAAAGCAAAAATAATAACAACATAAGAAGTTGTCGAGAAGCATTTCAAGGGTTAATGGCACCACGCTGGATCAACATGGCTGAATCGTACGCGGATCCATAAATGCCCTCTATCGCGGACTCGGTTTACGTTAATCTTTGGAAAATTAACAAATATCAAACATACATGCTGGTCGTTGAGCGGAGCGCTCGCTGTTTCATTTCTCTTTCTATCACAAGTCTCAACTAAGCAGCTGGCATCTTGCTTGACCTCCGGTTCATTAGTAGCTGATCCAGGAGTAGTCTCGTCCTTATTCCCCACCTTAAATTTGCGGATTTTTTCTTTGAAAAGTTATTAGGAGGTGGCTAGAGAGTCGACATGTAAAAAAGACATGAGGTGAACTTGAGGCACGTAGCGCGGCGCGGACAGATCGAGAGAAGCAACATTAACAAACAAATAACAAATAAATGGAGGCGCGAACGTTGGGTGGTGAGGCGGACAAGTTCCGTGACAGTAGCTTCTTTCTTCACTTCTTTTTTTAGGGATTATTACTCGCCGTGCTGTTTTCATTTCTTGATTTACCAGGTAATATTGTGCGCGATGTGATATGGTGCAGAGGTAATCAGTTTTCCCATAAGCCCATACCATCATCATTACATGTCATACGATAGAAGCCATCATCACTGGCTCCTGGGATCGCTCGTCCGTTTCTGGGACCCCCGGGCCGCCACTGCCCAGCAGTCGTCCCACCAACTTCCTGAGTGGATCTACTTTATGGACGCCGTTGGCCACCGCCTCGTTGTCGCTCTCGCAAGCCGTCTCTTCCACATTTTCGACGTTCGCAAGATGGAAACACCCGAGCAGACGCGTGAGAGCTCCCTTAAATTCCTCACCCGTGCCCTCGCATGCATGTCCGACGGCCAAGGTATGCCACTTCTCTAATTTTCACACTTTCTTACTCAGACTCGGGCGTCTCATTCTCCAAAGGATACGCGACAGCTTCCGTCGAGGGTCGCATCGCCGTAGAGTACTTCGACCCTCGTCAGCCGTCCAAGAAAAAAAGTACGCGTTCAAGTGCCACCGTCAGACGATCGACGAGGTGGACCACGTCTAGCCGGTCAACGCGCTCGCTTTCCACCCTACCTATAACACCTTTGCGTCAGGTGGTTCCGACGCCACGGTCTCCATCTGGGACCACAAAGTCAAAAAGCGGCTTCGCCAGTTCCCGCGCTACAACTCATCGGTATCTACGTTGGCGTTCTCAGCAGATGGCTCGCGTCTGGCGATTGGCGCGAGCTACACGTGGGACGCGGGTGAGGAGGGCGCGCGTACCGCGATCGACCGGCGCTGTTCGTTCGTGAGCTCGGGGAGGAAGTCAAGGTGCGTCACTGTCTCTGTCTATGAGTGTGTAACACATTTCCTCACCGGGAATCTGACGTCCTTGGGTTTGCAGCCGAAGGGATGGGGAACTGTTGAGCTTGATTGGTGCATGAGCGAGTTGTGGCCTCGGCAACGGGCGGGGCTATAAGTAGGTTCATCAATGAGGCACATACTCATTTGGAGTCTGCAAAGAAGGCAATTTGTCGTGCGTTGTTCATATCTTTGTATGACCTGTATCCCCAAGGGAAAAAATGTGCTTACAGTGTCCACTGCACCCTGGCACGTACTGTACGGTTTCGCACATTGGAAGAGAGAGCTTTCTTCCACACTCAAAGCACCGACTATGTGAACCGCTCCTCGGCTTCCGAGCTTGTAGTGCTACCTGAAAATATCGATCAGTTTTGTGTAACAGTGGGCTCCCCCAGAACCTTTCGGGGAACATAATACTTCTGAGCGAGACCTAGGAATAATTGGAGCTTGCAACACAACCATTGGGACAGGCACGCGTATCGGTGTAAATACTTGTGTGAGCGTAGGTCTTATGCCTGCCGTTTAAGGACGTGACGTTCTGCAGCCCGGGAGGAGGGGCGCATAGAGACGCGAGTCTGCTTCCTCCCTCTCCAAATACAAAAGTCGACGAACTATCAATCTCGATTTGTGTACGGCTTGTCTCCCTTCTTCGGCCTCAATTATAATCCTATCACCCTGGTTCTATTTCCCTAGGATCTGTTCAAAGCATCCGCTCCGAGGCCTTATCCATACGCAAGAAGCGCCTGGGCGTTACAACAACCTTGGCGTTGCCCAAGTGCTTTACCAGCGTGGACTCAACGCGTCATGTTTCACTAGTACGCCTTAAGGCGTCCGTGCACTGAACGACCCGCGCATCCTTCTGACGCTCATGCCATTTCACGGACAATTATCAACTCCACTTCATCAGAACGCGCGACTGTTCTGCTATCTAGAGATGACTGACGTACATCTAAATGTGGTGGGCGATATACAGGTGATCAGTTGCGCCGTCAGGTCATTGGATACCATGCAACATACCGTCTACATCGCGGAGCAGAACATGCATCCTGTTACTCTTAATTTTTCATTGTCTTTGGACAGGGAGGGTGTCTAGGGCATGTGTACTAACTCTTTTTAAACGCTATCAGGAAGCTCGTTTGCGGACTTTACCGAGATGATGATGTTCGCTGATTGGCGCTCGTCGCGGTCAAGTCCATGTGTATTGGGGAGATGACTGACGACTAATATGGTTAGCAGTCAATTTGCTGCACTACACTGGGCAATGAAAGCATTTACGATCTACAACCCTCAAGCCCATTAACGTAATCTTTCTCGGTGACCATTTAATGATTCAAGGGATGCACATGGAATGTACTCAACTCGCCCCCAATTACCTGAAAAATGAGCCCACCCCCATTGCGTACCCTCCTGCTGTGCATAAGCATGACGGCAGACCAGAAGACGTTCAGCCATCGGCTGGGCCTAAATGTCTACCGATGTAGGGTCCTACGGTGCGCGAAACGGGGTGGTCGAAAGTCGCGGGACTGTCCGAGTTGTGGCGAGGCAGTACGTTGCTAGTCTATTTATGCTCAGCTGATCTGATTGAAAGCAGATCTGCTGCTGTTGCTGCTGCACTCTCTGCTTCACTTACTGCTGCACCTGTGGCGGCTGCTGCGGCCTCTGCGATTAAGACTCATTTCTGGGGAAGAAGATGAAGAGATTATGGACGCAAAAAGAGCGAAGTGGGGATGCGCGCGAGGATGAGATTTGGAGGCAAGGAGGACACAAGTCAATTTAGATACTTTTTTTTTTTTACTGAGTCTTTTCGTCTTTTGCGCTTTGATAATTATCAAATTTGAAACTGTTCAGAGAATTCAAAGGAAATAAAGAGCATACAATAACAGTAGTGATAAGAATTTTGTAGAATGTCTGCGTAGAACGAAACACCAGGCTGCTAGTAGTCAATCAATTTTTAAACATAAACCAGCCTGGATCGTTTAAGACTGAGGTTACATTCTCACTGTATTCGCTTTATAGTCTCCTACAAGCTGCCCCGTTGAAAGTGGATCAGTGACTAACGGATCAATGGTGATCACTAGTCCTGTAGTTAGTGATGTGCACGGCTCGGCTCAAAGCCATAAGCCGGGCCGACTTAGGCCGTGAAAACGGCTTCCAGCGCCCTACGGCTCAGGCTTAAGCTATGGAAAGCCTGAAGCCGCGGCTTTGGTGGCTGAATCACGCTTTCTATCTGGATTTTTGCGAACTTCAACTGTGCAGTTTACAGTGTAAGGATGGTGTTGAACCAGAATACCGGTACAGAGATACCGAGATAGCGGTCCGACGTAATTGTGATCGCGTTGTATGAATACACCTCAGATTGATCATGTGATTAAATCACAATAACGCGTTCGTTTACTTTAATTTAGTAGCTGATATAGTACATCTAAATTGTATATAAAGCCACTAAATCTGCTATAGATAAAGCAGTTGCTATCACATTATCGCAAGCACCTAAGTCTCTAAGTTAACAAAGTATCCAAAATATAAGTCTGCACCTTGCCCATTTCCTTCAGAATTCCTATTTAGATGTACTGTATCAGCTACTAATTAAAGTAAACGAACGCGTTTTCTCGCAATGTGATTTAATTACATGATCAATCTGAGATGTTTTTTTTTTCTTTTTGGAATCGATGTGAGATGCGCTTTTGTTTTATCTAAACGCGATCACGATTATGTTGGACCGCTATCTCGGTATCTCTGTACCAGTATTCTGGTTCAACAAATTCATACAAGCTAAACTAAGAGGTTTTTATACAATTTATGTTACAGGAGTTAAATAGGAGACATAGTATGATGGAGCAAGATGCAAACATTAGACGCTCGGCTTGGGCCTATGCCGGGCCTAAGCCGGCCGGAAGCCGTCGCTACGGCCCTTTGAAAAGCCTGAGCCGAGCCGGGCCGTCACATCACTACCTTCTTCAAGTTGGGAATGTTCTGTTGTTACGACCCCTGGACTATTTCTCATCTCTTCCTTTCTTGTTATCCCTGTGCCTCCCACATATCCCCCTTCCTTGCTTCATGGCTTCCAGGATACTACTCCTTGCGACTTGTTTCAAGGCGGCTCAATGGTCTGCGCTCCTTTCTAATTAAGGAAGGGTGGTTTCTCGGTCCAGTATGCAGAAAATGAGCGTATTGGATTTAAACAAGACTGAACAATAAAATTCGCAGGATCGTGGTTAACGAGTAAAAGACGATTGAAGAGAACGAAAAATCATCATGACTAATTTAATACAGGAAGCCAGGCTTTAAGGCAAGGCAAGTTTGTAGGCGCTCGTACTATCGTCTACATCACTTGGGTCATCGTACGGTATATGAATCAAAATGCGGCTTAGAGAAGAGACAAGAGCGATCAGAAAGCATAAAATGGGATGAGAAGAGACTAGGATCGTGGATGTCATCAAGAGCCGAGAAGCGCAAGAGGGAAAAGAGAAAGAAAAAGGAAAGGCTTAGGGTTGAAATGGAGGGTAGAGGAGACGTTTGACGTCGACGAATGGAGGGTATGGCTTGACATGAGTGCTCTGGTGGCTTGGCGCGGCCATCCACCCGCGCTTTCTCGTTCTCCTTACACCTACTCCTTATGCGGTTTCTCGAGGTCAATAACCATTGGTGTCGCCAACGCTTCGTCGACGATTCCACGATCATAACCTCCCTTGAAACGCTTCCAATGGTCCTTGAAAGATTCCACAAAACAAAGGAGGATCGATACGAAGGCCATCAAAAAGTGCCAGTAATACCAACCGACGGTGGAAATTGGAGTGCTAAATGGGCAGGTTCCATCGAACCAAGGAACGACGGTCAGCAAAACGTACGCCGAGAAAAAGATTCCCTCGAGAATGACGAGAAAGTAGAACACAGCCTTGCTGATCGGGTAAAAGAAAAGGAGAAGGCCCAAGGCGAAGAGACCCACTGAGGCGTGGAGGAATGCTGGAGGTACCTCAACTGCAACGTGCATATAGTACCTCCGGACGCCGAAGAGCAAAAACGAACGGACTTTGGCCCTGTCTTCCGGCTTGTCTGACATGCGGGACACAGTCATATATCTGCGGGCGTACTGCTTCAATAACGTTGCAATCATGGCAGATGAGATGCTAAGCCCCAGGCTCAGCAGCCACATGATATTGCAACCGACAAAGAAGAAACTGGGAGAAAAGGGTGGGATGGGGAATGGTGGGACCTGCGTGCCATTCTCGGAGCCAGACACTTGTTGGGAAAGATCCGCGAGAAGACCTGTAGTCTGGTCGCCCGAATCAGGAGACAACCTTTTGTAGCTTTCAATGATAGCCGCTGTGGAAATAGTTGAGAAAAGAGCAGTCTTCGATTTGTCAGTACGATAGTAAATGAAATGAGTAATTTAGCACTTACAAATACAAGGACACCCTCGGAGTCGTCTTTCCAGACGCTAATCATGCGTTCATCGAATTCATCTGCCCGTTTCATCCACTCAGACCAGTTTTGGTCTCCTGTGATGGAGAAAGCAATAAGTAGGGTGACATGACCATCTATCCAGCGGCGTACCATTGCCAGGGTTTGGTGAATTGGGTTGAGATGGCTTACTCGACGAAGTATACGCGGAATACATTTCGTTGTGCACCAGTAATTCCGATATGAGGGGAGAAAGAGGGAGACGAAGTGACTTTGGGATGTGAGGTACTTTGAATGCGCATACCCACCTCTTATCATGAAATATGGTGACCAAATGGATATTGTGAAAAGCAAAAATAATAACAACATAAGAAGTTGTCGAGAAGCATTTCGAGGGTTAATGGCACCACGCTGGATCAACATGGCTGAATCCTACGCGGATCCATAAACGCCCTCTATCGCGGACTCGGTTTACATTAATCTTTTGGCAAATTAACGAATATCAAACGTACATGCTGGTCGTTGAGCGGAGCGCTCGCTTTTTCGTTTTCTCTTTCTATCACAAGTCTCAACTAAGCAGCTGGCATCTTGCTTGACCTCCGGCTCATTAGTAGCTGATCCAGGAGTAGTCTCGTCCTTATTTCCCACCTTAAATTTGCGGATTTTTTCTTTAAAAGGTTATTAGGAGGTAGCTAGAGAGTCGACATGTATTAAAGACATGAAGTGAACTTGAGGCACGTAGCGCGGCGCGGACAGATCGAGAGAAGCAACATTAACAAATAACAAATAAATGGAGGCGCGCACGATGGGTGGTGAGGCGGACATGTTCCGTAACAGCAGCTTCGTTCTCCACTTCTTTTTTTAGAGATTACCACTCGCCGTGCTGTTTTCATTTCTTGGTTTACCAGGTAGTATTGTGCGCGATGTGATATGATGCAGAGGTAATCAGTCCCATAAGCCCATACCATCATCATTACATGTAATACGACAGCAGATGATACATCCTACTCTGTCATCATCATCAAGGAAAAACTCGCAACTCGCATCGGGTGAGTGTGTCGAACATTGTCTTTTTTTTCGCCTGGAGACCTGATTGGCATTAGGAGTCAATAAGTCAATGCATAGTACACGAGGCAATGTATACCTCGATAGTCCCACACCATCAAGCGCAGTAATCTTAGCGACCATATGATGCTTCGAGGGATTCGCACGGATTGCACTCAACTCGCTTGCAATCCTACCTCCTCGGGGTTTAAACCATACTGCCTAACAATACCGCTTACCCTCCTGCTGCACTGCACGTGTATATCCTGCGTTGACTACAGTCACGACAGACGTTCAATTCACACGCTGGACTAAAATTGACTACCATTGTGGTGCTCAACTATCCCTGAAACGAAATGGCCGGAAGGCCGAACGGATGTGGAAGGGAGGGATAGGGGGGGGGGGAGGGTTGGTTGTCGATTACATGTGCTCATTGATGTCATTTGGCTATATCACACCACTCTGCTGACCTGACAATGGCTGCCGCGATGCTTGCTGAAATGACAATGGCAATGGCAATTGATTTTATATCTAATTAGCAAATGACTTCAACAAACACCTCAACTGAATCATTACCAGTACGTACTACTAGTCTAATTCTTCGCAAGTTATTCATATTACTCGTAATAGTTTTTTTTTTTTTTTTTAAAAAAAAAAAAGGAAAAAGGAAACGATCAGAAACAGCCCAACCAAAAAGCAAAAAGATAGTCACTCTGCTGCTGAAGCTCGTAGCTCGATGACCCCTTGTACAGATTCACCATTGGCACACAGCAAAATAAAAATAAAAATCGAGAGCTTACAGCGCCTTACGGAATACGTGCCATGCAGAAATGGGGGAAAAGGGAGAAAAAAAAAGAAAAAATAGGATGAACAGGGAAGTGGTGAAGTCATAGAAAGGAAACGTAAAGGGATTAAGGGTACTTGCACTGCAACACACATAATTTAGACAACAAGACAACAACACGCCCGCGAACTGTTTTTCTTCCCTTGAAGGAAGAAGTCGAAAACATGATGACGACGACGATAACGATAAATCAGTTCTAATAGCTTTTTTGTCTCATCTTGACTTTCATGTCATGTCATTCTGATTGAAACTTCTCGACAACTCGACACTGACTGCTTTGATTAAGAAAAAAAAATCAAAGGGCGCGGCGGTGATCACGTGTTAAACGAAACCACAAGATTAATAAGTGACCCTGTTATTATCAAGAAAAAGGGTATAGTGAATAGTAGTAGTACCACAGCGTCATTCGGGTTGTTGGGAACTATTATTATGTGTTGTACGATCGCGAGACCGTATGAGTTCGAAGCAGAGAGAAAGATTCCGCGAGAGAGAGAGGGAGAGAGAAGGAAGGGTTCGATGATAACACTGAGACAGACGAGTAAGCCCCTGCAAGTCTACTTGGCCATTGCTACACATGAGGTCAGTATGCAACGAGCCCAATTTAAAATACATTATGGTATGTAGGGAATTTTTAAATGTAAAAAAAGGAGTGAAAGGTAAGTTCATGAGCGCACACAACGAAAACCTTTTCCCTCACTCCAACACTCAGTGTGAGTGACATTGCATCTCAAGACAGAGCATTCTTTACTTGGATGAAAGGACCAAGGACAACAGATGAAGACTAGAGATGAGATGATTAAAAGTAATATAATAGTCATGAAATGCAAAGCAAAGAAAAACGACACGGCAAGTGGCACGGGAAAGCGAGTTTGATTGAGTGGACGGGCCGGAAATACCAGAGATGAAAGGTTTTTGGCCTCAGTACCAAAATATATGTGCGACCCCCTCTGAAGTAGACACTGGCAGATGTGACTACCGTGCCTATTCCCTATCGATCTCCCGCCCCCCGGATGGCTCCAACCACCCCCTTTGGACAGCAGCAACCAAACGCCGCAAGATCCCTTACACACGACTAGTGTTGTGCACGGCTCGGCTTGAAGCCGTAAGCCGGCCGTTTCTGAGCCGGAAAAAGCCGGGCCGACATAGGCCGTGAAAACGGCTTCCAGCGGCCCACGGCTCAGGCTTCAGGTTTGGAAAGCCTGAAGCCGCGGCTTAGGCCGCGGCTTTGGTGGCTGAGTCACGCTTTCTATCCGGATTTTTGCGAACTGTTGAACCAGAATACTGGTACAGAAGTAGTCTGACATAATTGTGATCGCGTTTAGATAAAACAATTGATGAGATAAAAACATGTCTCACATTGATTAAGATACTGAGTATATACATCTCAGATCGATCATGTGATGAAATCACTTTCATTAACAAGCAAGATAACGCGCGCATTCGTTTACTTTAATTTGGTAGCTGATATAGTACATCTAAATTGTATATAAAGCCACTGATAAATAATTAGATTTACATCGCACGCTCGATCGGCTTTGGTATTTTGTAGAATAGTACTAGAACCTATTTAAAGATGCCCTGTAGCATGCTGCAGATCCCATCTCGTCTTCTTGGGGGTGTAGGCTCTTAGCAATTGTTCAGTATAGGTGTATTCTTGCTGGATTTTCACTCTTAGTTTCACCACGATCTCAACATCTTATCTTATCTACATAGCAAGCGCGGGATAGAAACACCCGTTACAAACGCTGTTATTGATACAAGCTAAAATAAGACAACTTATGTTACAGGAATTAAATGGGAGACATAATATGGCAGAAGGCCAAAGCAGTGGCTAGGGGTTGATATAATGTAAACTACAAGTCCTTAAAAAAATGCAGCTTAAAACTTGATTTGACGCTGTAAAGCCGCGGCTTGGGCCTGAGCCGGGCCTAAGCCGGCCGGAAGCCGTCGCTACGGCCCAGGCTTGAGTTTTGAAAAGCCTAAGCCGCCAAAAGCCGGGCCTAAGCCGCGGCTTCAGGCCGAGCCGGGGCCGTCACAACACTACACACGACTTACATGCTCCACTGCCATGCGCCTCGCTACAGGCCATGCGTTCACAGCAGAATATCAGGAGCAGTTCCACCCAACCCTCCCCATCTCCTCATGCACCTGCCCATGCGATGACAACACCCTAGCGACGTTTGAACACGTCCTCCTACACTGCCCCCTGTACACTCAAGTGCGAGTGACTTGGATGCTTACCCCACAGGACCTTGATGGCCTTACCTGGCCTCAGGTCTTCAATCACCGTGGCCATGTTGACCACCTACTCGAGTTCATCCAGGACACTAGGGCCTTTACAAACCCTATATCTGCCCGATGACCCCGTGAACCAGACTGAGTCTGTCGGACACAGGTGACTTGTAAGTTTCAACTTTATTGCTCACTGAACGGCTAACCCGGGGGGGGTTTTCTCCCCCCTCAAGGCCTCTCTATCCTATCCCCCTACTTAGCATTTTCCCTCTGGGTTTGGCACCATGACTTTTGTCGCTTCCATCACCTGTTCGTAGTATCAGTAGCCACATTGTACCTGGATGTGGCCGCGCGATTGGGCGCCGTCCCGCAAGCGCGAATTAAAATTGATTCAAAAAAAAAGTACCAAAATATATAATATCTCCAGTTACGTGTAAACAGCAGGCAGGTTAAAGATTTCATCAAAGTCATAAGAGGGTCATAACAATTGCTGAAAACGCCAAGACAAAAAAAAAAAACAAAAAAAGAAGAAACAAGCAGGGTTTATGGCAAGTAGACCCATCGTGATGCCCAGGTAAGAGGACAACGAAGCAGGGTCACAAAAAAAAAAAAAAAAAGTCAAATTGATATTAATGAACAATAACCGAACAACGGACAACCAGAGAGACGGCTGTCCTATCAGCAGAGAATTCAGTAAAAAACAAAAACAAAACGGAACAAACGGAATGCAAGCGTGGGACAACAACAACAACAATAACCCAGAAAGGGGTTTCATTGGTGGGGCGTCTAGAGAGACGAAACGGTATTACAGTATTGAGGGTGAGATTACAGAAATATGGGACACAGGGACCGTGAAGTGTATAACCAAGTACAGTGACGGAGAAGGGGGCGGGGCTAGCGATAACTGGGGCAGAAGGAAAGGAAAGAGAAGGGGGTAGGGGGCGGGGGGGACGATGTGTCAACTCGGCATGTCAAATGTGCGACTTCGCGGGAGGATGAATTCGTTGTTCATGCTCTATTGAGATAAAACCAATCCAAAACGTCAGCGATCGGGGGGGCGGAAGGGGGAACATCACAGTAAGCGCCGCTCGCGCCTTACTTACCAAACAGTATAAACTCCCGAACTACATTATTTTTTAGAACGAACCCATAGTTGTCAGCGAAGGGGCGGGAGATCGCATATGCAAGTAAGGACGAAAACGCACCTGCGCGGTCTGTTCTTTGAATTCGAAAATCCCCTCGGCAGCAAACCGGCTATGCAACTCCTCCCTCTTCTCGGGCGACATTTTTGCAGTGCCTTTCCTGAACACATCGCAAGCCTTCCGTACACGCTTGAACGCCAACTTTGAGAGATTCCTCCTGAAAAAGGTATGGTTGTTCACTATGAACAAAGAAGAAGAAAGCTCGCAGGCAACTTACTTCAACTGCTGATTCAGGTCTCCAACTTTGATGCGTGGGTTTTTCCCTAAATATAATGCTCAGCAAGCGGGTCACTGATAAAGTTTAGATCGACAAGCGTACTTAAAATCTTGATCAATTTCTTGAAATATTATGATGAATCATTACATGTTTCCAGTTGACGCGAGTGACGAGGGGACATACCAAGGTCATTCCAACACCCTTCCTCTTGCTATCCTCCCATGCAGTTTCATGGTCAGAGCATGATGAAACGGAGATCTGCACCCATATGCCACTCGATCAATAGAAAGTTGGAAGGAGAAAATAGAGTGGATTCATACCACGAGGGGGCCGTTCACCAGGCTATAAGCACAATACCAACCACCGCATTGTGGACGCTGGGTGGGTGGCGCGGCAACATCCTTAGGTTCCTTCAGCCTCTTCGCCATCCGGACCTTCAGACGCACGATGGCAAGAGTGGCCGTGGCGACACCCAAGAACGTCACTCGGTAGAGGAGGGTAGCGCTGCGCACGAGACCCGCCCAGAGTTTAAGCTCGCCCCGTGTGTCGACATCGCTGTGGCGACGAAAACGTGGTGCCACAATCTTTCTCCTTCCTGAGAGAGCTTGGCGATTGCACAAGTAAGATAGACAGATACAAGAGGGAAACATGGTAAAGGCATACATTGAGAACGTTTCCGCAAGAACCAGTGACAACTATAGTGGTCCAAGTCGAGGAGCGAGCCAAAGTGGCATGCATCAAAGATCGCCTGAATGCGGCATAGTATCTAGTGTTCGCCACGGGTAACCCGCGGGTAAAACACATGGACCTGTACCTGTACCCATATGTACCTGTATTGAACGCAGCTGAGGTTAGATAAGCACTACCTAAACGGGTAGCAAGATAATTCAGTTTGTGAATGGTCAAAACTATACATTAATTAGTCTTTACCTAAACAGGTAGCATGTTACGTTCGAAGCTCAGTTCGCTGGTCCAAAGTCCAATAGTTTGGGAGGCAAGGCAGTTACTCAGCGCGCAGCTCAAGTAAAGAGGAGAGAGGGTGATATTCCGGGTCACAGAGCTACGTAGTGTGAAACAGGCATGTGCGCAGCATACTGACTGTGAAGTTAGCGGGTTAAGCTAGAAAGACAAGTTATACAGTAGCCCACAAAACCATTCCAATGTTTGGCCATCCTGGAGAGATTGACCTACCACACAATGAGAATAATTTCCAAAATTAGTAGAAATTGGTAGATGATAGTGTAGCATCTAAGCTTCAATTAGAGCCTATAATAATGTCAATTG
>WTXG01000470.1:0-20590 GCA_022496185.1 Multifurca ochricompacta | reverse complement strand
CTTGGGACCAGATCGTTCCGAAAGAATATCATCGGCATCAAAAAGTCTTTAGCGACCAAGAGGCACAACGATTCCCGGCGGCACGAACCTGGGATCACAAGATCGAACTAAAACCAGAAGCACCTGCTACGTTAGATTGCAAGATCTACCCATTAGGACCGGGCGAACAGGAAGCACTCAATAAATTCCTAGACGAGCATTTACAGAAGGGATATATTACTGAATCCAAATCACCCTATGCATCCCCCTTCTTCTTCATAAAGAAGAAAGATGGGAAGCTACGTCCCGTCCAGGATTACCGAAAGCTCAACAGTTGGACTATCAGAAATACATATCCATTACCCCTCATACCTGAGCTTATCGATCGTGTACGAGGGAGCACTCTATTCACCAAAATGGATATCCGCTGGGGCTACAACAACGTGCGGATCGTACCAGAAGATCGTTGGAAGGCGGCTTTCAAAACTAATCGCGGCCTCTATGAGCCTAACGTGATGTTTTTCGGACTAACCAACTCTCCAGCAACATTTCAAACCATGATGAACGCGGAATTCCGCGAAGAATTGGATGAACACGATGCTTCGGGAAAGGCCTGGTTTACGGTGTATATGGACGACATTTTAATACATACGGACTCCGATCCCGTAAACCACCGGTCTAAAGTCCACCGCATCTTGGACAAACTCAATAAACTCAATCTGTATCTTAAACCAGAAAAATGTGCCTTCAAACAAACACGAATTGAGTACCTCGGCTTAATCCTAGAAGGGAATCAGTTCATATGGATCCGGTAAAAGTTGAAGGTATCACGACCTGGAAAGCCCCACCACGGTTAAGGAAGTCAGATCATTCCTTGGGTTCTGTCAGTTCTATAGACGGTTTATACAAGGCTTCAGTAAAATTGCAGCACCCCTGAATGCTCTCACTAGTGTGAAGAATCCATGGAAATGGACAACCGACGAACAAAACGCCTTCGACACTCTAAAACAACGAGTGACTTCACAACCCGTCCTCGCCCAACCAGATTTCACCAAACCTTTCATCGTAGATACAGACACCTCAGGGTTCGCAATCGGAGCAACGCTTAGCCAGAAAGACCACGACGGATGACTACATCCCATCGCATATCTTTCTAAAACATTGGACGCCACCCAACGAAAATGGGACATTTACGATCGAGAACTGTTCACAATTATGGTCGCCTTCCGAACATGGCGCCAATACCTTCTGGGAGCCCAAGACCAGGTACAAGTGTGCACCGATCATAATAATTTACAATATTTTAAAGAACCGCAAAAACTCAATCGACGCCAAGCACGGTGGCTGCAGGAATTAGCGGACTTCGACTTCTCCCTTGAACATGTCCCTGGCAAACTCCACACAGTAGCCGACATGCTATCGCGTAGACCCGATGCCGAACACGGCAATAATGACAATGAAGCAGTCACCATGTTACCACCGGCGCTATTTGTCAAAGTAGCCAGAACCAATAAACTCCTGTTTCCCCAAACCTTGCCTGAACAACAGCACATTCTGCACCACACCATGATCATGTCTTAGCGGGACACCCCGGCATTGATAAAACAATCAGAAAAATTCAGCAGACTACGAAGGTCCAGGACTTACGGACTTCGTACGCGAATACATTCGCGGTGTGCGCTATGTCAAGAAAATAAGCCTAGACTGACAAAGAAAGTCCGCTTTCCCACTAGATGTACCGGCGTCCGCGGGTCCATTCCAATACATTGCTATGGACCTCATCACGGATCTCCCTGTCTCGGGTCGCTACGACGCAGTACTAACCATTGTGGATCAAGGATGTTCAAAAGCGGCTAAATTCATTCCGTGCTCGAAGACATCACGGGTGAAGGAATTGCGACACTTTATTATCACACGTATTCCCGCTGTTCAGCGTCCTGCGCCGATCATTTCAGATCGCGATCTGCGCTTCACTTCTCAATTCTCTCGAGCACTAGCGACTACCCTCCAGATCCAACAGAACCTATCCACAGCATTTCACCCTCGCACGGACGGAGCAAGGAGCGAATGAATTTATGGTTAGAACAATACCTCCGCCTCTGGGTCAGTAACAATCAACATCAATGGGCCGACTTCCTCCCGCTTGCCAATATGTCCATAATTCCTGGACACATGATCGAACTAAGTTTCTCCACACGCACTACTTCACGGCGTTTCACTGGATTGGAAAGCAGAATTATCTGACACAGACGTCCCTCGCCTAGACGACCGCCTAAACAGTCTACGACACGCCGCATGCGAGCCGAGGTGGCCTTCTGTTCACACACTACACACCCATCCTATCCGGAGTTCCCCGTCAGTTCACAGGTCTGGCTCGAAGGTCGCAACATCAAGACACACTTCCCCTCAACAAAACTCGCCCCGCGCCGGTATGGCCCGTTCTGGTCTTAGACCAAATCTCTCCAGTGGCCTATAGATTATCTCTGCCACCCCATATGAAGATCCACAATGTTTTCCACGTTGATCTTCTGTCCCCTTACAAAGAAACAGATGCACATGGCCCAAACTTCTTAAGACCTCCACCTGACATTGTAAACCACGAGGAGGAATACGAAGTGGAAGCCATCTTAGATCACAGACTCCATGGGCGCTCTCAGAACTTACAATTCCTGGTCAGCTGGAAGGATATCCCATGAGTGACAACTCCTGGGTAAATAAGGAAGACTGCCACGCCCCTGACTTGTGAAACAGTACTACAATTCCATTTCTAGGCGCCAGGGTCGACGCCACTCTTAAAGGGGGGTGCATCTACCCCAACAATCTGTGTCCCCATCCTTTTCTTTTCCTTCATCCCCTATGGCACGTATAAAACGCCCCGCTCGTCTTACTCAAGAACGCAAATTTTATCGCATCACCCCAAGAATGTCCACCTCTCGATTCCGCCACCCTCTTATTGGACGAGCACCGTCCCCCATCGACGATCCTGAGGTCTTTGAAGCTACCAGGTCTGCTGCCATGGATGCTGCTACTAAAGGTGCACTAAGACGACCGCTGGATGTCCCCACACTTCCTCCCACACCCATCACAACCCCTCTTCCTTCTCCACCACGCCCATCAACACCTTTTGCTTTGTCCGATGACCTGGCCACCAATCTCACTCAGGCAATGGTACTCACAGCTGCAAACCAGACGTTGGAAGACACATCTGCAACAGAGTCTTACTTCTACTGGAGGAAGCCCGCACTAGACTACAGACCCATGGACCCCCACCTGACAACCCCACTTTGTCTATCGCCCTACGACCCCTACCTTTGCACACCTCCCAGCCGAAGATATTGTCACACAAACACAATGTGAAGTCAACGAACCTGGTTCAGATTACAACTCTCCTGGCTTCCCCTTTCAACGCAACCATGTCCACTCCCCCCACTTCATTCCACAGCAGATCATTGACAAGGATGGCCACCTTGACACTGCTCATTGGGTTGCCTTTGAATACCATTGTGTGGACCCTCGTGTTTACTTCACAATGGGAAAGCGTCACCCCATCAGCCATGCTCCGCTCTATGCCACCACCTTCTACCACTTCGCTCATGGCCCCAACCCTCTTCTCTCTGCTTGCCAACAACACCTATTTGATGACAACCAATCCTACACCCCCCTGGTGGACAAAGCTCTAGACGACATGCATGATCCAGGAGCCTGGGCCGAAGTCTCTCGTTTCTGCCACGCTACTTACCGCCTGGATGAAGCCCATCGCAACATTGCTCACTGGCGACGACAGGCTGACAGAGCCTCACAAAGCATCCGCGAAGCCACACACGCCATGTCACGCACCGACCTCTACTACAGAGTATTCCCCCACCTCACTTATATTCATGCCCCTTCACACTCCATCCCTCCCACCCAGGTTGCTCGCTTTGTACCAGACCCTGAACTACGTGCAGTCTTACAAGCTGGGGGACCAGGCAGTTGACATCTCCCTCACCGTCGTCAGGCGCGCCGCTCACCACCGCGCATTGCCAATCAACTCCAGACTGACGAACCCACTGTCTGAGGTCAGACAGAGGCTTACAAAGGGGGTAATGTGACGGTTTTGTCTGTTGGTGTTAGGGTCATGTGTACCATGTGCTTTTCTTTTTCTTTGCCTTACATTTACTATATCACGCAGATACACACATGACTTGCTTATGAAGGACTTATTACTTACATGCTGACTGATTTGCTTACTGATCTTACTTAGTGGCTTACTGATCAACATCCAGAGGGCGCAACCCCTCTCCTTTCTTTATCCTTCTGGGGTATTCTACTGTACAACCATTAGACTACCTAGTGAACACTCTAGTAACTACCAGAACCAACCTTCATAGCATAGAACATGTATATAAACCCCTAGTAGATCAGAGTAAGACTCTAAGTCTGTTCTTCTGTAGCAATACAGGTGTACTAGGACTCACATTATTTGACTGAAGAACATCTTCCACTTGAAACCTTTAAGCTGCGCCTTGAAGGAACTTCGATCCCTTGAAACTTGCAGCAGGACTTAGTGTCACTGCTCGACTTTGCCTCGCGCGTGTGCCCCCTTTGACCGGCACAACTTGACTTAGCTTGGAACCTTGACTTGATAAGAGGCTCTTGTAGCCTTGACAGATGACCTCGAACCTCGAACCTTGACACAGCACCACACCTTGCTGTGACACCTAGTGTGATCTGCATTTCCTTGGGCCCAAGTGGTATGTCTGGATATACTAGTGATGTGCCTGGCCTGGCTCAAAGCCGGAAGCCAGGCCAAGCTGGGCCTGTTTGAGCCGGGCTGTTACGCTCAGAGGGGCGTACACGGTCGAGTGCGGGCGGCTAGGTCACAGAGACAAGGTCGGGATGATCTTGGGTCGATGTGGAAGGCAATAAGTCCGACGCAGAGTCTACCAAAGTCACAGGCTCAGTGTACAAGTCACTTAGGACAAGTACCAAAGGGACGAGTTCGGGTGGTGAGACGCAAGGAAGGAAGTTAAAGGTCCACAAGGCTACTGATTGTCACAGGAGCTCAAGATGGGGAACCATCTGAGCGAGACTAGCTAGGGTATATATACATGCTGGTACTAGCTTAGTCATCCGTTCTTATCAGGCTTATCTAGACGCTTGTGGTTCTGGACGTGTGACTATGGAACCTTCCATCAGAACCAGTGCCACCGTCTTCCCACATCAACTAAGGTTCAGGGTCCTTCTGTACACGAGGCATCAAACCTTACTGTCACGTGATCTGCTTCTGTACCTCATGCCGTATCTGTCTTCTGGACTTTGGCGTGGGACATCATGACTAAGCCGGCGATGTCCTTGCGGACCCCGCGCGGCTACTGTCACTGCTTGTGTGTCCCCCACGTCTTGCCGTCTGTCGGGTATGCTGGGTAGGTTGTAACACGGGCCAAGCCAGGCCGTTGTGATGGCCCAGCAAGGGCTTTGGCCTGGCTCAGAGAAGCTAAAAGCCAAAGCTGCTGGCTCAGGCCGTGGCTTTCAACAGCACATACAAGTGCAATAGCAATCATCAAAATCAGTAGAAATCTGATCACAAAGTGGTTGATTTGGGTCACATGATCATGTTTATCGTGGCATTTCAAACTTTTTCTTCGATATAGCTTTGCAATACATAACACACTAAGTCATATTTGGATTAGCTGAACTATAACTACTAGTTATATGTCATAAAATTTTCTCTGCCAAAAGCCGTGGCTTGGGCCAAGCCGTCTGTGGCGGCTTTGGCTCAGCCCAGACTTCAGGAAAGCCGGAGCCACCTCAGGCCGAGCCAAAGCTGTGGCTTTTGGGCCAAGCCAGGCTGGAACATCACTAGGATATACAAGACACCATATATCTTTAATAATGCCCTCCACACAATTGTTTGCACCAAATGGGTCTTCTACAGACCCTGCCCACATTATCAAAGTTGGAACAAATGTTTTTTGCCATGCATGCCTATGAGCTGAACCATGTGGAAATGGTAGGTCTGTAACCAAGTACCTCCTTCGGGGATGCTTGGGATTGGCATCTTGCAAGTTGTCTTCCATGCCCACAGCTACATTAGTTAACATGATCCCCATCTGTACATCAATGAGCGATCTGTGTAAGTTAAAAAAATATAAAGTGATACCTGTGCTGTAGTCCATGTGTTCTGGCGACCATGCTCGACGTACTGGGATGCTTGGGATGTGTTGTTGTCTTCATGGATCCCACTAACTCCTGTACTAGTGTAGTTTGACCCAGATGCCATGATAGTGCTTTTCATGCTGGTGCTAGTGGGGACTACTATATATGATCAGATAGTGATAATTGATTGCAAATAGAGTGACTTACGAGTTTCACTCCTTCTTTCCCAGTTAACATGGAGCCCTGTGGAATCAATCTTGCTGCACTTGGGATCTCTCTGGCCATGATAGGACTCCCTGGTAATCGTCGTAAGAATGAACTGTGTATCCCAGATATACTCTTACTGCAGCTCCTTTTGCTTGCGCTCATCGATTGACCCCATGACTGCGGAGTTTACGACATGCACCTTTGCAACTTCACTCTGCAACTGGCCCGCACTAGATGACTTCTTCTTGTTGACACAGGACGTGTCTGGAGATGCTTCAGGCATCTAAGGTTCGCTTCAGCTGTAGATTAGATTAGATTAGATTCCGGAGTATCGGACTTTTTATGTTATCTTTATTACACTTCCTTCTCTCCTTACTCAGCTGATTAGTGATTGCCTTAGTAATGTGCAGTAAGCATGTGATATCTCTTTGGCCAATAGCCTTTATCCCTCTCTGTTTATTGTCCGGCACTTGTGGACTTATTCCCAGTGCGCACAGACCATTTCCCCTGGCCCCCATGGGTATATAAGGGTGTCTGTTTCGTCTCTTACACTTCAGAGTTCCTTCTATCTCTGAAGTGTAAGTCCCACTTACTCTACTCTCTACTTCCTTTAGACTAACGCTCTATGTAGTACTTGTCTTTTCTAGGTCAGTAGTGTAGTAATAAAGAGTTCCTTCTATCTCTGAAGTTACTTGTCTTTTCTAGCCTAACCCGCTACTAACCACAGTCAGTATAACCAGCAGCATGATTGTTTGACAGGTTATGGGCCCTGCTGCTCATACTGACTGTTGTATTCCCTTTGTTCATACACAGCCCAACTCGCTCTTGCACACCAAGCTCACAAAAAGCTTCAAGTCTTTCCCACCGCTTTCTTCCTGTGAGCTTCTTATTCTACTGTCTGTGCACCTTAACACCCCACAGGATGACGCAGTTTACTGCTCATCCTGAACTGTTTGGCTAGCCCTTTGGGGTTCTTGCAAAAGATGATGAGGGACCCTAAGCAGGTGAAACATCTTAAGCTCCTTGAGTGCGCACTAGGTATTAGTAATTTCTTAGTTGTAGCTGGGTCTTCGTCCCATAGATAGCTTTAGTAGGCCTATAGCCAGAAGCTTGTGGCTTTAAGTCCAGTCAATGCTTGGCTCTATCTGTAAGCCAGGTTTAGCAACCTGCATGTGGAGTTTAGGGTCTAGAACAAGGCATGGGTAGTCACTCCCATGACGCTTGGGCTCGATACAAGTAGGCTGCACTACTATAGTCTATACATAGTAGATATAGTCTTCATCTCTGGGCATAAGTATCCGTTGCCTTGTAGGGTAACCATGCCTTACCAGAGACAGACTTGTCATCTACTTAGTCATGGCCCCAATCATCTAGGGCTTAATCATGGACTCCACCACCAGCACTAGAGGAAGGGCTATATACCCTTTGTCTCTAGTGGAACTTGCAGTTGGCTCCTCCATGACATGACTCCCAGTCCTGATTACACTAGACACTCTGGCTAGTCTACCAGAGCTTATGTCTAGTTGCAGGATTGTGCTAGACAGCTTTACTATACCTAGAAAGCCGCACAACAGAGGCAGGACCTTTTTAGGTTCTGAAGCATAGCGCCACAGTATGGGGTGGCACTCTTAAGTGAGACCTGGGCACTGGTTCTAACTGCTCCTTGGAACCAGGAACTTTCATAACATCTCACAATGCCGTCCTCAATTGTCTTCCCTCCCTCCTCCAAGATGGAGCGTCTTGATGGATCAAACTGGCAGGTTTGGTCTGCCAACTTCAACGCCCTCTTGAGGATGATGTTGAGGTTTCAGCACCCCAATCGAGGGACATTCAATCTCAGGAAAAGTATAGCCATGTTGGGGATTGAACCCAAGACCCCCAGACATTCTAGGTCCAGTGCTCTAACCACTGAGCTACATGGCCTTGGGAACTTCAAGGTGGTTTCTGTGTGTTATGCCCTAGCCATAACCAGTCCACCCATGTACATGTGCCATTACTAGGCTTCAGGCACTTCTCAACAGATGAATGGGCTCAGGAGGCACATTATTACACCTTACCCTGACATGCCCCTCCTCCCAGAAGATAAGGAGGAGAAAGAAAAAATGCAGAAGGAAGTCATTGACCCCATCCTTAGGGAATGGATGGGTGAAGAGGAAATGCTAATTGGGCTCCTCTTTCTTAACGTCACCCAAGAGGTCTACTCCCAAGTAGCCTCTGATGCCAATTATCCTTCTCTTAGTGAGAAGTATAATAAGTTGGAATGGCTATATGGCTCTGTAGGTAGCATGGCCACATATAATTTGTGGCTTGCCCTGGTGTCCTTCCGTCTTGATGAAGGACAGACATTCAGAACCCAATTACAAAAGGTTCTGGATGCCAGGAGTACCCTTAGGGAGAATGGGATGGAGGTCAATGACCTCCAGATGAGCTTCATATTGTTGAAAGCTCTCCCTGAATCCTACAGTGCCATTGCTGGTTCCATACTGGCCTCTGGCGATCCAGAGCATCTTTCTCCTCAGGACCTTGTGCAGAGGTTCCTGAATGAGGAGAGTCGCCTGGCTGGTCCCTCGGGAAGTGGTAGTGCAGTCCTATCTAAGGCTGCACCTGTCAAATCAAAACCAAAAAATACAAATTTATCACCACTTCCCGCTGCTGCCCCTGGTTCACAAGGGGTGGTCTGCTTCTATTGCCAAAAGCCTGGACACAAGTCCAATGCTTGTGCAAAGAAGAAGAAGGACCTGGAGAATGCCAAAAAGGGCAAGGCAGGGAACAAGAAGAGGGCTGAGGCCCAAAATGTACATACTATAGCCACCGTAGTTAATGGTAGTGGCAAAATAGAGGAGGTGCAAGAAGCACCTCGCATTCGCCTTTACGTTCACACCTATAATCTGGACATCAACTCAGATTATTGGATGCTTGATAGTGGAGCAACGGCTCATTTCAGTCCCAATCTTGAAGACTTTGATACATATAAAGTCGATCACACCCATGAAGTATCACTAGGTGACAACTCTGTAGTCAAAACAAATGGAGTTGGCACAGTGATCATCAGGACTGATCAAGGTTTTGACTTGGAACTGAGCAATGTGCTCCATATGCCTGGAGGACATAAAATACTCTCCGCCAGTGCCCTAATAGAAAAAGGGGCAACTGTGTTCTTTGATAATAAGAAGGCAACAATAAAATATGGCAACAACATCATAGCAGAAGCATGGAAGTTTGGCAAATTGTATTGGGTACTAGGCAAACATGTCCTAAGCAGTATCCATACAACTGCATCTGCCTCACTTGAAATCTGGCATCAAAGAATGGGCCACATGTCTAAAGAAGCCCTAAAGAGATATGCTCCTGAGGCGGTAAAAGGCCTCAAAATAAATAATAGCCAAGTGGAAGACAAGCCGTGTTATGGCTGTGAAATGGGCAAGTCCCATCGTCTTCCATTTCCCCCATCTTCAAAGCGTGCATCAGCCCCCCTTGAGATCCTTCATAGTGATCTTGTAGGTCCCTTGCAGTGCAGTTCAATACAAGGAAATCTATACTTTGCCACCTTCTTGGATGACTTTAGCAGATATGCTTTAATCGTTCCAATGAAGTCCAAAGATCTGTTTACACCAGTTTTTAATAAACTGAAGACACTACTGGAAAATAAATTTAATCATAAAATCAAGTGTCTTCATACAGATCGTGGTGGCAAGTATGTGAACAAGGCACTGAAGGCAACACTTGAAGATTATGGCATAGAGCATAAACTTATGATGCTGTATAGTCCACAACAGAATGGAAGGGCTGAGAGATTCAATAGAACCATTATGGAAAAAGGCACTAGCATGCTGCACGATGCTGGCCTGTCTCTTGGTTTCTGGGAGTGTGCTGTCGAGACAGCATGTCATATATATAACAGAACTCCCATCCGTTCTAATAAGTGGAAGACTCCGCTTGAGCTTCTGGTTGGGAACAAACCAGATGTCTCGTATTTTAAGGTCTTTGGTTGCAAAGCCTATTACCATGTTCCAGAGGGCAAGCAGCGTAAACTAGATCCCAAAGCCAGGGAAGCCGTCTTTGTTGGGTATGAGCCTACTTCTAAGGGCTATACACTTTGGGATAGTCGTACCCGGTCTCTCATCTTTTCACGAGATGTTACATTTGATGAGAGATCCTTCCCATCCCGCTCTGATAAGGACAACAGAGCAGACAAATCCATAGAGCAACCTACAGAAGGTGGCTCCTTTACTTTACCTGGTGGCCCAGTCCAGCCACCACCAGCAACAGCTATGCATGTTCCTGAGGCTCCTCAAGATGAGGAAGACCTAGAAGAGGAACAGGAGGACATCGTACCTCCTCAATTACTACCTCAGCCTACCACACCCACACGTAACGTAGACACCACACACCCTCAGACTATATATCAGACCCCTCCATCACAAATCATGGAACCTTCCTCCCCTCCCAAAAGAACCAAAGCAATCAGAAAATCACAAAGGATTGCAGACAGAATTCCTCAACCTAATTTTCAGAGGACAAGTCCACACTCTGAACGATGAGATAGGGCAATCCAAGAAGATTTAGACTTGGATACTGCATGTCCCAATCGCAATTGTCGTCTGAATCCTCGCTTCTACAATGAGGATAATGCAGAGTTTATGCAAGGTTCTTCCAGACTTGGTCAGATGGATCTACTCAATGCTGCAGGATCGCCTTATAGGGATCCTCTTACATTTAAAGAAGCAATGGAGTCTGATAATGCCAGTGATTGGCTTGAGGCATGTCAATATGAAATTGATGCCTTAGAAAAACTTAAAGTGTGGTGCCTTGAAGACCTTCCTGAAGGTAGAAAGGCTGTAAAGTCCAAATGGGTCTTTAAATTGAAAGCAGATGGACGCTTTCGTGCTAGGCTTGTAGCAAAAGGGTTCACCCAAATAGAGGGGGTGGACTTCGATGAAACCTTCTCCCCAGTCACCAGATTTGAGTCTCTTAGACTATTATTAGCGTTGGCTGCGCTTGAGGATTGGGAAATCCACCAGATGGATGTCAAATCGGCATTCTTACATGGTGATCTGGATGAGGAGATTTACATGGAGCAACCAATTGGTTTCGTCGTTGCTGGACAAGAGTCCAAAGTTTGTAGGCTACAGAAGGCTCTGTATGGCCTCAAACAAGCTTCCCGAGCATGGAACTTGCAATTCCATGCAGTTCTCAATGAACTGAGCTTCACTCGGACATACTCTGATGCAGGAGTATATGTGTATCATCACCAAGAGGGGGATTGTTACGTCCGGTGTGAGACGTTCTGCACGACTTGTGCGACAGCGTGGTTCAGGGTTTCAGATAAGAGACCAATAAGGCCCTTGGAGTTTCAAGGGAAAGAGTCAAAGTCGAAGGGGCTGTTCCCTAAGACGATGTTAAGCAGGAAAGTGCCGAAAGCACTGAGACGGACGAGTCAAAGGATCAAGGGAGAGTCCAAAAGACAAGCACCGATGTATTCAATAAGTCGAGTCTGAGGTCTACAGGGTGACTACAGTGGACTTATATACGTAATCTAGTGGGCGTCTATGAGATAAGAACACGGAGTCAAGTGGGCCCGAATATCTGAAAGCGGAGGGCGTAAAGCCTGGCTTCTGATAGGGTATTAAGTAAGTGTCCGGTCGTATGATAAGAAGATAAGCGATAACAACGGGTAAACATGAACAAGCAAGGAGGTCACGGGGAGGGCGAAGAGCATGTGACGGATCCCACGATGGGGACGTGATCTGGTAGTGGAGTGTAGGCGATAGAGAGGGATTGTCATTGGGTAAGAAAAAGAATACGGGCAAAGACGGGGTTCGTAACATCACCCCCTCTTCTGGTTCTAGCAGACCCGGCTAGAAACGACTCGTACCGTCATCATCCTGCACCAGCTCCAGATAATCATCAGCTACATTACTATCGTCCATCGTGTAATTTTCTTTGTCTGCATCTTGGGGGCATTGGTGAGTACGGAGAAACCCGTAAGGGCCACGTTGTCCACATAGACGGCATAAGTCGTGGACGGGACAGTCCAACTCCCGATGTCCTGCATTGTGACGCAGGCACTTGCCACACCATCCAGACGGGTTGTTGATCGTCGGCGCGACTCCTACTCGGCGGAAGATACAAAACCTGCTCCAATGCAGGTTGCTGCGACAGTGCTGGCACCACTTGCGATTGAGGGGCAGTTCCAGCTGATGTGGTACTTACTGTCGCATCTCCAACATGTCTCTCCCCGAGGGTTTTCATGCATGCGCGGCATCTCGAATCGGTTTGGCAGCAGCACCGGGGCAGCCCCTAGTGATCGCGGTGGGAGGGTCGGGCATAGGTGTCAGCATACCTCTCCGCAATCGTCTGATATGCATCCCCCTTCTCCAACCTCTTTCGTATCTCTACCAGCTCCTGCTCGATCTGGAACATCCCGTTGGTCAACCGGGCCATCATCTTGGCATGTTCTTTGTACTGCTGGTTGAGTGTATTGCGCAGAGTTAGATTCTTCCGCAGCCTCATTACCTCGGCTTTGAGGCGTGGAAGTCGCATGTCACTCATCACCTCGTCGATGGCAAAGGCCCGGGGATCTTCGGCAGCCAGATGCCCCAGCTGTTCATCGGTCATCGTGTGATGCAGACGACCCGTATACCTTTCCTCCAGATAAACCGGAGCTCCATAAACTGGACCGTCCTTTTCATGCACCCGGCGACGTCCATTCCTCCATTGGTGTAAAAGATGTACTTGGCGATAGCAACGGTTCCGTCGCTCATGGTGATCTCCAATGGGTAATACGTGGAGGAGTTGGGATTGTTGAGAAAGAAGGGGAATTCGGGGACCTCGTTGTCCGACTCCATACCCACCAGGTCATTCGGGTGCGGCTCCTCACAGTGTTCGAAGTCATCGTTGGGATTGGGGGACTGGTTCTTGACTCGAGCTTCGGCGGCCTCGTAGTCAATGGGTGAGGAAGGGCGTGTAGAGGGATGGGCGGAGGGGAAGTTCTCGACAACTACAGGAGTGGCGGTGAAGGCGTCGACGGCAGCGTTGGCAGCGATGAAAGACATAATGGATTGTGTGGTGGTAGGACGTTGCTGGGGGAGCATGTACTGAGGAACTTCAGCTGGGATTTGGAGTTGTCCCCTTTTAATCATCTTTGGGCGCTTCCGGATGTCGGGTATGGAACTCCGAGATAAGGACCGGAGCGAAGATATTCCCGGCTGGCTCCCACGAACTGTCAGAGTCTGGGAATCCCTTCCACTTGACTAGGTAGTGCATCTTGCGCCCTCGGCCTTTTCTCATTGAGTCTAGAATGCGCTCCACTTCCCACTCCGCTTCACCATCGATAAGGTCAGGTGGGGGTCTTGGGAAGTTTTCCCCATGAAGGGACGTTTCCTTGTATGGCGTCAGAAGTTTGGCATGGAAGACGGGATGGATCTTCCATTTGGGGGGCAATCGCAGTTCGTATGACACATCTGACAGCTTCCTTGTGACCTGGAAGGGACCATGGCGTCGAGGCGCTAGTTTGGCTGTGGGGTGTGACGTGTGAACGTTTCTCCCATCGAGCCAGACCCAGTCATTGGGCTGATAAGGTGTGAACGTGCTCGGCTGCGCAGCTAGGGCTTGCTGCGCTTTTGCTAGATTTTCATTGGCCGATTGCCGTAAGTCTTCCCATTGGCGCATTCGTTGGGTTACCGAAGGGACGTTGGTAGGTTTATCCGTCCACGTGGTGCGCGGGGTCCAGCCCATGATAAGGGAGAAAGGGGTAGCTTTTGTCGTTCCGTTAGGCCATGAGTTGTGTGCGAATTCTGCAGTAGACAGCCACTCTGCCCAGTCGTTTTGTCGTTCATTACACCAGAACCGGAGATATTGCTCCAACCATTGGTTCGTCCGTTCAGACTGTCCATCTGTCTGTGGATGGTAAGCTGTAGAGATGTTCTGTGCAATACCCAGTGTTTTACATAGGGCTCTGGCAAACGTCGATGTAAACCGGGTATCTCTGTCGGATATGATTTTTTTGGGGAGGCCATAGTGTTGATATATGTGATCCAGGTATAGTCTTGCCACTCCTTCCGCTGTGATCGTCTCATTGCAAGGTATGAACAGGGCCGCCTTGGAACAATCATGGTCAGTGATCGTAAGAATGGTATCAAAGCCCAGTGATGTGGGTAGTTTAACAATGAAATCCATCGCAATGGTTTGGAAAGGGGTCGATGATATGGGGGTAATGGGATGTATTGGCGGGATTTTCGGGTGTGTGTTCACTTTGTTTGCTTGACATGCGGCACATCCTTGCACATAACTTTCGACGTCCTTTTTCATGTTGGGCCACCAGTAGTCGCGTTTGGCAAGGGCATAGGTGTTAGCAATGCCGGGTGGCCAGCGGAGGGAAGGTCGTGATGAAAATGGATCACCCCCCTCTTAATGTTGTCGCCACCGGTGACAACGAGCCGATCGCCGTCTTTCCACCACAAACCGTTGACTTCTTCAAATTGTGCGCGTCGGCCCATGAGCGGCATAATTCCTGGTTCATGTTCTGTGACACTTGCGCCCATAGGTCCATGTCATGGAGCTGACTACGGCGGTCTTTGCAAACACTTCCTCAGGCAGAACAATAACGTCGTTGTTGTCATCTTCGCCGGTGTGCATATCCGGCCTTCGTGATAATGCATCTGCTCTCGCATTTTGACTTCCTGTGATGTGTTTCAGGGTGAAATTGTACTCTTCAAGTTCCAAAACCTCTCGCGCTACACGTCGGCTGATTTTGTGGGGTTCCTTCCAATACACAAGTTGGAATGATCAGTGTAGATGATGGTTTGGTGAGGAGTTCCTGCTAGGTAGGGCCTCCAGTGTCGCAAAGCCTTGACAATGGCTAGAAGCTCTCTATCCCAGATATCATAATTTCGTTCTGCCGCGAGAAGGTCTCAGAGTAATATGCCACTGGGTGAAGTATTTGCATGGCATCTCTTTGGTACAGCACTGCTCCGTTTGCGAAGTGAGAGGCGTCTACTTCCAGTTCGAAGGGGCGGCTCAGGTCAGGTTGAATAAGTACTGGCTCTGAGCCGACAATGTCTCTGATTTGCTCAAATGCCTGTTGCTGCGCAGCCTCCCAATGCCATGGTACGTCCTTTTTAAGAGATCGTTCAGTGGTTGTGCGACGCCGGAAAATCCCTTGACAAAGCGTCGGTAGAAGTTACAGAATCCAATGAATGATCGGACATCCTTGACACAGGTCGGTACAGGCCATTCTCGAATTCCTTGCACCTTGATGGGATCCATGCGTACTTGTCCTCCTCTAGAATGACTCCCAGGTACTCGACACTTCGTTGCTCAAAGGAGCACTTGGCAGGTTTAAGGTATAATCGTGTTCGTGCAGGATGTCTAGCACCTGGTGTACCCGTTGTCGGTGATGGTTTAGGTCATTCGAGGTAGCTACAAGGATGTCATCCATATAGACCACGACTTCACCAGTGAGAATAAGGTCGCGGAATATGTGGTTCATCATGGATTGAAACGTTGCCGGTGAATTTGTGAGGCCAAAGAACATGACGTTCGGCTCAAACAACCCTTGATTTGTCTTGAATGCCGCTTTACACTGGTCGCCCTCTTTGATTCTGACATTGTTGTAGCCCCACCGTACATCCATCTTTGAGAAGAGAGATTTGTCCCTCATAGTGTCAATGAGCTCGGAAATCAGGGTAGGGGGTAGGCGTTTTTTACAGTGTATGCATTGATCTTGCGGTAGTCCTGGACAGGTCGCAGTTTGCCATCCTTCTTTTTGATGAAGAAGAAGGGCGAGGCATACTGCGACTTGGATGGGCGAATGTATCCCTTGGCCAGATGTTCTTCCAGGAATTCCGTAAGTGCGGCTTGTTCAGACTGGGACAGAGGGTAGATTTTACAGTCTATGGCAGCCGGTGTATCGGGGAGAAGGTCGATGGCATGATCCCATGGTCGCTCTGGAGGGAAGTGATGTGACTCCTCCTCGGAGAACACCTTCCAATGCCGCTGGTAAGCGTCCGGCACTATCTCGTGGTAGGTCTTCTCATTCCGTCCCTGTACCGCCTTCTGGGCCAGCTCTGATGCCTTGGTGACGTAACAGTAGCCGGGGTCTTCTTCTGTACGCACAGCCCTTATTACTGGATGCCGGATTGCGTAGTCGTACCCTAGCGACGTAATGATTGTCGGGTATGAGTCTTTGTCCATTGTTGCGTCTGCCCAGTTTATCTTTGGTTCGAAGGCTGCAAGCCATGGATAACCCAGGATAAGGTCTTCGTCTCCTAAGTCGGTAATTAGGAAGCGAATAGTCTTTGTTGTCTCCCCGACTTGGACTTTTAGGTCCGTGTAGTGGGTGATCTTTCCAGCACGATTGGCCGTTCCATCAATATTCCAAATATTCTTTTCCTGGGGAAGTGCCAGCCTTCCCAAACCCATTGTTTTAATTAATCGTGGGTGAATGAAGTTGTCGGTGGCTCCAGAGTCCACTAATATATCTCGGTCGGCCGTCCTCTGTGTAGTTTCAAAATGAACTGGTATTTTTAACGACTTGAATCGACTAGCATACACAGAGGTGACATGGAGTGCTCGTGCCCAGGCCGATGGGTTTGAGCCTAACAAAAATCCTTTTTCGCAAACGCCTTTTCTACTAAGATGGCGCGTACTTCTTCGCTCTCTTTCATCATATTAGCCCAGATATCCTGAGCTTTCTCTTCTTTTGATCGTTTATCCACCGTGGGTGGGTTGTTCTGCGCGGGAGCCTCGGCTGTGGTAGTTGCAGCCGCGACGCGCGCTCCCTTCTTTGGACAATCTCGGGACATATGTCCTAGCGCTCGCAGCGGAAACATCGTCCCTCTTTCATCAACACCTGTCGTTCATCTTCTGTGAGCGCTGCCCGGGCTCGGGCGCGGTCTGCAGAGGTATCCATGGCGTTTGGGTCTCGCTGAGTATGTTGGGTAGGTTTCACGCCGAAGGCGGTTTTCCACTGGTCTCTGGTTTTTCCCTTTTTGGTATCGACCCCGAACCGTGTCTGGAAGTCCAGGTAATCTTGTTGCTGTCGTCGGGCAGCATCCACCCAGGTGTCCCAATCATGAGGGTGGTGGAATTGTATGATGTTTTTGACTAAGGGATTGGGCAGTCCTTGGGAGAAGAGGTCTAATGTGGCCTCCTCGTCTGTATCGTAGCCGGCTCTGTTGGCTAAGCTTCTGAACTTGGCTACGTACGCGTCAAGTTCTCCCTTCTCCATCTTGAGGGACTTCAGTTCACGGGCAGCTTTCTGTTTGGCCTGCCCGTCCGTAAATGCATCCTTAAATCTCTCAGCTATGGTCTCCCAAAGACCTTCGCTGGTAGTCCGGCGTCCGCTTTCCACTTGTTCGTTCAACCACTCCAATTGTTCCATCGTCCAATCATCTACCGCATCCCCTCGGATCAGGGAAAGAAACAGATTGGCCCTTTGGAATGGGTTAACAATCTGTGGTATGTCATGGTTGAAGTTTTTAAATGTCGTAAACTCCAGCATGAATTTCTTGCTCTGCGAGCGATCCCCAGCGAACGTCTGGGGTAACACTCCAGACAGACGTCCAGAGGGGGGGGGATGTTTGGTGGTGGTGCCAAAGGAGCTGGCGGGGCAGGGTCGGGAAGTTGAGCGGCGATTGTCGACATGTTTTGATAGAATGGGGTTACTGTGTTGGCAGACTGTATGGATATCTGTGGAGTTGTCAAAGCAGGGGCTCTGATCGTGACAACTTCAGGTGCAACCGGGAGCGTAGTCTCTGCTAATGCCGGTGCTTCTTCACTGGGTTCTTCTACGTACTCTTCTGGTTCAGAGTCCGTGACAATGGCCGGAGGGTTTTCTCTCCACGGGCCTAATCCGAATTCGGGTGGGGCGGGCCTGGTAGTGACCCAAGAGTTTCGACTGTCCGAGTATCGGATACAATACCAAACTCTTTTCTCGTCGTCGTATTCTACCGGTTGGTATCTTCCGTCGTGATAGACGTAGTATCCAAACTCGGATTCAAAGTCTTTCCAGGCGGCAGAGCCAAGTACCTGCTGTGAAAGATTATTCTCGTCTCTGTGTTCGATGAGTTCTTCCCGGAAGAGGGTCTGACTGCGGCTGGAAGCCACTGTGGGAGACTCGACTTGATGTTACGTCCAGTGTGAGACGTTCTGCACGACTTGTGCGACAGCGTGGTTCAAGGGTTTCAGATAAGAGACCAATAAGGCCCCTTGGAGTTTCAAGGGAAGAGTCAAAGTCGAAGGGGCTGTTCCCTAAGACGATGTTAAGCGGGAAGTGCCGAAAGCACTGAGACGGACGAGTCAAAGGATCAAGGGAGAGTCCAAAAGACAAACACTGATGTATTCAATAAGTCGAGTCTGAGGTCTACAGGGTGACTACAGCGGACTTATATACGTAATCTAGTGGGCGTCTATGAGATAAGAACACGGAGTCAAGTGGGCCCGAATATCTGAAAGCGGAGGGCGTAAAGCCTGGCTTCTGATAGGGTATTAAGTAAGTGTCCGGTCGTATGATAAGAAGATAAGCAATAACAACGGGTAAACATGAACAAGCAAGGAGGTCACGGGGAGGGCGAAGAGCATGTGACGGATCCCACGATGGGACGTGATCTGGTAGTGGAGTGTAGGCAATAGAGAGGGATTGTCATTGGGTAAGAAAAAGAATACGGGCAAAGACGGGGTTCGTAACATATCGACCAGACAGCCTATGTATCCTCTATAGTTGAGAGGTTTGGAATGGGGGATTCCAACCAGTATATACTCCTCTACCCTCTGGCGTGGATGTTCATTTGGTCAGTTGAAGACCAGGCATCTACCTCTGATATTGAGAGGTATCAGCAGTTAATGGGTCTCTGCTTTGGGTGCAGATTGGAAGCAGACCTGACATTAGTTTTGCTGTTGCATGCCTTAGCCAATTCACTTCCAACCCTTCCCAGCAGCACATGTGACTAGCAAAGTATGTCTTAGCTTATTTAAGTGCTACAAAAGACTACAAGTTGCGCTATTCTGGAGGGAATGGTGAAGTTGGCCTTCATGGCTTTGCAGATTCCTCATGGGGAGATCAAGAGGACCGCCACTCCACCTCAGGCTACGTCTTTTTCCTTGCTAATGGAGCCATTAGCTGGTGCTCCAGGAAGCAGAAGACAGTAGCACAGTCCACCACTGAAGCCGAATATATGAGCCTTGCTGAGGCTTCAAATCAGGCAGTGTGGTATAGGACGTTTATGCAGGAATTGGGGTATGAAGTTACTTCACCCATACAACTGCATTGTGACAACAAGGGTGCAGTAGATCTTGCATTAAACCCTGTCACAGGAAGGCGATCAAAGCACATACCAATAAAGTACCATGCCATTAGGGAGTATGTAGAATCACACCAGATTGACTTGGTGCGAACTCCCACTGGAGAGATGCTAGCAGATGGCCTTACAAAGTCTCTGCCTAGATCATCTTTTGATCACATGGTAACTGGATTTGGACTAGTGCTGGAATGAAGGAGCTGGAATCTGGAGACTTTGTACACCAGTCTCACTTTCCCACCATGCCACATGAGCACGTTCTCGACCTTGAGAGTGACGCAAGAAGTGTGTAGACTTGCATAAGCGAATCTACAACTTGTATGCAAAACTTACAAAGAGTTAGAGAAGTTGGATCTCTGGCTGGTGATATGTTCGTTCAATTGTGAACAGCAGTGTGCTCATTCAACTCATTTCCATCTAATGATCGATGCCTTCACCATGGAGGGATGTTGACACAGGACGTGTCTGGAGATGCTTCAGGCATCTAAGGTTCGCTTCAGCTGTAGATTAGATTAGATTAGATTCCGGAGTATCGGACTTTTTATGTTATCTTTATTACACTTCCTTCTCTCCTTACTCAGCTGATTAGTGATTGCCTTAGTAATGTGCAGTAAGCATGTGATATCTCTTTGGCCAATAGCCTTTATCCCTCTCTGTTTATTGTCCGGCACTTGTGGACTTATTCCCAGTGCGCACAGACCATTTCCCCTGGCCCCCATGGGTATATAAGGGTGTCTGTTTCGTCTCTTACACTTCAGAGTTCCTTCTATCTCTGAAGTGTAAGTCCCACTTACTCTACTCTCTACTTCCTTTAGACTAACGCTCTATGTAGTACTTGTCTTTTCTAGGTCAGTAGTGTAGTAATAAAGAGTTCCTTCTATCTCTGAAGTTACTTGTCTTTTCTAGCCTAACCCGCTACTAACCACAGTCAGTATAACCAGCAGCATGATTGTTTGACACTTCTTTGT